>JAFFST010035290.1:151169-192166 GCA_022414735.1 Noturus placidus
ACTACTTTACATTGTAGCAAAGTGTCATTTCTTCAGTGTTGTCACATGAAAAGATATCATCAAATATTTACACAAATGTGAGGGGTGTACTTTTGTGAAATACTGTGTGTGTGTGTGTGAGGGAGAGAAGTTAATTCTGAAAAATCTCTTGGACTGTGTAGACGGGAGAGTTTGGATGCCGTATTTTTATTCTGCATGTTTAAAGAAATGGAGAAGAGAGTGATGGCTCAGCTCAGATTTGGTCTGGTAACTTCTCACTATCAAGATCAATATAAATCAAACTCTCACTTTGTAGCATCATATGAATTTATGGTGAGCAGATTCTCATTCTATTCTGGCCGCCTGTAGTTCTGTGCTTTCATTTTCGCGTGTGTGAAACGCACAATGTCATACCACTTATACGGCAGCTGGCGATATAACAGAATAGCATATCATATGATCGTCGCAAAGGAACTTTTATGATTCACAATATGTTTCACGACATACTGCCAGCAATACAGTAGTGTTGCATTTGAAAATGCAAAATAAAATGTTTAGTGTTTTATATATCTTAAAAAAAGCATATTGTGATAATTTATCATGATTTTCATATCGTCATATCACTCAGCCTACATATGATTTTGATCAGGCGTGTCCAATCTTATCCGGAAAGGGCCGGTGTGGGCTTTCTTTCCAATCAAGCAAGAGCCACACCTGATTCCACCTTTTTAATCAGTTGAGCTTGGCTTTCAATAGTCTCCAGTGTAGGTTCTGTTTAGTTCGAATAAAAACCTGCACCCACACCGGTCCTTTCCGGATAAGAGAGGACACCCCTGATTTAGAGGAAACATCATTTGTAAATCTTGCACATTTCTACAGGCTCATAACCTTCCTCCTCCCCTGTTCTTCACTCCGTGTGAACTTGTAGCATTGTGCTGGGATTTGGTAAGTGGTACCGATGGAGAGCTTGGTAGAGTTCTCCGATGAGAACTAGTCCTGCAGTCTGGGCTGTAGTTTTTAGGGCGGCTGCAACTCCAGGCTCTGCTGACCTTCTACTCCTCTCTCCATTGTGCAGCCATGCACTTTGTTCCAGAGCTGTGTGCTGAAATTGACTCAGCAGGCATCATTTCACCCACATAGTGTTGAACTGAAACAGTGATGCGTGTTGTGCTGCAGTTCACCTCCATTTAGGGTGAGAGCATGAGCAAGTACTGCAACACACACACACACACACACACACACACTGCTGTCACTAAGTACTGCTTTCGAGGTAGGTTTTGGTCATCAGTTCAGTATTGTTAAGGGTCCCTCCTACTTGCAACCTCATTCCAGTGTTCATATCTGCTCACTCCCACACCACAGTCTCACACACTTCATTACAATGATCCAGGCTTCACTGAACGCACCTCCCTTATAACTAGAGGAATGAAGGGGGTTATTATGAAGCAACTCATGCTTTGTTAAAGCAATATGATGCAACACTGTTACTGTCCATTGCATCTCCATTAATCTGATGCTTGTAAGTGGCAATAATAAGTGTTTAAGGAGTGTTTAATGCTGCACTCCAAGCATACCGCTGTAGTAATAGTATGCCGAAACTGTAATGACCGAATATTTTGAATAGTAGTAAGCAGTTTGAGACATGGTCCAAGTAATTGAGACTTGGTGGCTCTAATTACCTGCTGTCATCATCATTGTCTCACATTACAGAAACTTTATTATGCACACACAAATGTGACTTATGTTAAAAGAAGAAGAAACACAGTAGCATTGCAGTGTGTCAAAAAATAGCACTGTCTGGTTTGCAAAAAAATATATTCATCATAATTTGTGGTCATATGGCGTTACACACCATTACTGAACTAATGTTACATCAAAAACGAAGCAGAAAATTAAAGACTTATTAATAAGGATGGATATTTCAGAAATTATTAGTTATTTTTTTTCAATGCGTAATTTAAGCAATATTTTCTTATAGGTGAACTGCTGCCCACACGGAAAACAAAATGACCAAAAAAGAAAGAAAACGCTGTATGAGTGACGGCAAGAAGTCTCACTTCTTTTATTTTTTTATTTTATTTTATTTTTTTTCTCTTGGTTTTGCAACAGTGGATGATTTACACATTTACCATTAGACAGGGCTGAAATAGTGCATGGTGACATGTTTGCAGAGACGCCATGGCCGTGACACACTGACAAGGGTGGTCCTTATAATCCTTATCTTTAAATCAGTCCCTTCAGGATTTCACAATTTTGCAATCACAGAAACTATTGCAAAATCAAGCAAACTCTGCACTATTTTTCAAATATCACTGCAGATTTGGGCCGAGACGTGTCATGTGACATCACAACACTCATTCAGCCAAAGCCCTCTTTGATTCAAATGCGTTGAACATGAGTACAGCTAAAAGGTCTCATTTACCAACAACTCATTTATTGTGAATGACAATTTCATGCAATTACAGTTTCACCAGTTCGCCAAGTAGTTTTCCGCAAAAAAAGCTTCAAGTTGCATTGCAAAATTTTTAAAAAGCCACAAAACCAAGCATTTATGGCTGCAACAATCTCAAAAAATACTTCGAAATCCGGTACGGACATTTAAATTGTGATGCACTTTGGCAAAACAGCCAAAATAATCTGTTCACCAGCTTTCAGACTTGGAGTTAATACACATCGATCATGTGTGAGTGACAAAGTGCAAACTGTTCATAACGTGATTACTATTTAATAATACTGTGAAACTTATTGTTTGAATGTTTGACTCTTAAATTTAATATTCAGAAATATGGACTCATCTCCAATAAATTTACTGAGTTTAGAGTACGGAAAATTCACCAAACCCTCAGCCTAGCTTTAGTAATCTTCTGAAACAGGTTTACCTCAAGAATTTCCCTGTTTTTATTGACATCCATCATTCCTTCAATTCTGACCATATTCCCCAGTCCCTGCCAATGAAAAGCATTTTTACAGCATGATGCTGCCACCACCATGCTTCACTGGGGGGATGGTGTTCTCTGGATGTTGGGTTTGCGCCAGACATAGCATTTTCCTTCATGGCCAAAAAGCTCAATTTTGGTCTCCTTGGACCA
This sequence comes from Noturus placidus, assembly GCA_022414735.1. NCBI lineage: Eukaryota > Metazoa > Chordata > Actinopteri > Siluriformes > Ictaluridae > Noturus > Noturus placidus. Next base: position 154,238 of record JAFFST010035290.1, read on the forward strand.
GAATACCTTCCATATGTTTGGGGAGTGTCCCACATGCCTTTTGGCGAACAGCAATTGTTTGCTCATTTTTTCCTTTAAGCAATGGCTTTTTTCTGGCCACACTTTAAAGCCCAGGTCCGTGAAGTGTACAAATATGGACAAATACTCCAATCTTATGGACAAATACTCCAATCTCTGCTGTGGAGCTTTGCAGCTCTTTCAGGGTTATCTTTGGTCTCATTGTTGCCTTCCTTGCCTGGCCCATGAGGTTTGGTGTGCGGCCCTCTCTTGGTGGGTTTGTTATGGTGCCATATTCTTTCCATTTTTTTTAAATAATGGATTTAATGGTGCTCCTTGGGATATTCAAAGTTTCAGATTTTTTTTTTTATAACCCAATCCTCATCTGTACTTTTCTACAACTTTGTCCCTGACCTGTTTGGAGAGCTCCTTGGTCTTCATGTTGCCCCTTGCTTGGTGGTGCCCCATACTCACTGGTGTTGCAGACTCTGGGACCTTTCAGAACAGGTGTATCATGTGACATTTAGATTGCACACAGGTTGACTTTATTGAACTAATTATGTGACTTCTTAAGGTAATTGGTTGAACCAGATCTTATTTAGGGGCTTCATTGCAAAGGTGTGAATACATATGCATGCCTCACTTTCCGTTATTCCGTGGTGTTTTTTTTTTTTTTTTTTTTAAGAATTTTTTTAAAACAAGTTATTTTATTCATTTCACTTCGCCAATTTGGACACTTTTGTGTATATCCGTTACAATGCATTGAAATTACAGTTTGTAATGCCACAAAATAGAAAAAATGTGAAAGGGGTGAATACTTTTCCAAGGCACTGTACCTACTCTGATGGTGTCAGTGACTTCTTAACACTGTGATAGTAGCCATATCTTTCTGCCTAACGATGGACCGTAATGATGTATCCATCTGGAAGTGCGTCACCCTCCCCCTGAGCTCAGCCTCCATCTCCTCTATCTACATGTGGAAGCACTCCAGGCAAATTGATCCTGTAATTCACCAAAGCTGTCCAGCTGCCCCTTGTTAAAATCTTTTCCCCGTCTTTTCAAATGGAGGCCATCAGCAGGAAAGTATGCACTCATCCTGTAGATATTAAAGGACTTTCAGGATGGCATTTTCACTATTCTTCAAGGTCTCGGTATGTGAAATGGTGATTTAGAATAATGCTTTTGGAGCCTGAAGTAATTAAAGGTGATGATCTGCGAATGTTTTCCTGGTTTAACTGTGAACACATCTCTGCTCTCTGTGATAATAGCGGTGTATCTAATTTCAGCCTTTTATCTTTAGAATTTTGGACATTAATCCTAAGTCACATGGGATATGCACAGTATATATTTATAGTGAAGACATTTGACTGTTTTTGTCCCAGTTTAAAACAATGACCCACGGTAAGACATGCAGCCACTTATGGTTTGTTTATTTCTGTTTATTCTGGACTTTAATGAAGCATGGTCACCGCATAAAGGCTGTGTGAGCATGGAAGTGCTTATTCAGGTGGGAAGGGGAATGTGCTTATGCTCAACTTGCAATGTGCAAAAAAACATATACGTCTCCAGGTTTGTCTTTTGTTAGCTATAAGCTAGCCAGCTAACTGTGGTGAGTGATTGTATATTTTCCTTAAAGATTGCACCTCCCCAAACCAGTTTATACTCATGGTGGATCGTCTCACCTTTATACTGTATACTTGTACCTCATTTGGGGGGAGATTACCTGCTAGTTTTCTATATACCTGTATTCTGTAATGATTTATAATCACACTATCTAACCCAGAGGAGGATGAGTTCCCTTTTGAGTCTGATTGCTTTCAAGGTTTCTTTCTCATGTATTCTCAAGGAGTTTTTCATTGCCACAGTTGAGTCTGACTTTTTCATCAGGGATGTAAATTTAAAACTGTCATTCAGGCCATTTGTGTGTGTGTGGTAGGGCTGCATGATTATGGCCAAAATGATAATCCCGATTATTTTGATCAATATTGAGATCTCGATTATTTATCACGATTATTCATTTATTTTATGGACAACATATTTTTATTGCACTTTCACGGTTATTAAGTTTTCTCGTGCCACAATATAACACACAGGTAGGCATGAGAGAACTTGAGCTGGACAATTATGACAGAATTTATGAACATAGTGTGAGCCATGACGAATTATTTTACCTTCTAATTAAACTAAATTTAATATTTTCAGTTAATTTTACAGGCCGTATGCAAAAAACAACTGTTAACCTGTTCCACCTTGTAAACAAATACAATAAACATCAATGTTCAGTGTTTGAATTCTATTCCTCTTAAATATATTTAAAGCTACACTATTAGACATTTTTCTCGAACCGCTCTTTGTATATTGTGAATATATCTAAATAATCTCATATAGGATGTGATTGGGTGAGTTCATTTACCCGTCAGATGCACAGCGCTTTAGTTTAATGGCGTTCATTAGGGATACACCGATCAGCATTTTTACGACCGAAACCGATCCAGATACCAATCTTTTTTTGTTTAAACTTTAATCAGGAGGTCCGTCATAAACATTTAAATGTAAGCTCTCTGCTCATGGTCACTGTTTATGGAGTTAAAATAATAACAATGAGAAATAATGTTGGATAATTGATAAATTAACAAGCAGAATATATTTATTTTTGAAACATCTTAAACAATAGAGTCATTTACATACATTTATTCATTTATCGGTCGCTTTTATCCAAAGCGACTTACAAATGAGAGCACACTCACACACCAATGGTAGCTTGGTAGCTCGGGGGCAACTTAGGGTTCAGTTGTCATGTCCAAGGACACTTCGGCATGGGATCACCCGGGCCGGGATTCGAACCACCAACCCCACGATTAGTGGATTAGTGGACAACCCGCCCTACCGACTGAGCCACAGCCGCCCTAATTGAAGGTAGACTAACACAAAAATGATCCATATTAGGAAAAAGGCTAATAGCCTTCTAAGGAAATAGCGAACCAAGCTATGTCAAATTGATATTAAATGCAACCCATAGTAATTAAACTTTATTTAATTTCTCATTTTATTTGTATTTAATGAAGTTATTATAATATCTTTTTTACATTAAATGATTTATTTATAACTAAGCACATTTTCTGTCTTTACAGTTTAGTAGTTTTATTTTTGTTTATCAGTTTTGGAATCAGTGCCCCCAGTACAGTGTCCATGTCTGCTGATAATATTGTATTTTGGGGGATTTAATCAGAATAGGGAAACTAGAGTTGACTTTTCTAGTGATATCTGGCAACCGTGAGTTTAAATGGAGTGAATTAGAGTTAGTGAAGGAGAGCAGCAGTGTACTATATGTGTACAGACTGAACAGTTGCTACTCTTGATTATGATTGGTGAGGAATTATTTAATAAAGAAGTTTGAATTAAACCCACCTTGTAGCGTTAGCATTATTATTAATTACTCTGCGTGAAGCTGCTGTGTCTACTCGAGCAGGTGAAAGTTCAGGTCATTTTGCGGGATCAATAAAAGATGGCGGTTTGTGAGATTGGGAAGTTGTGGGAAGCAGATGATGTACAGCGCTACTCTTGTCATCATAATGGATTCTCTGCAGTATTTACACACTTGTTTGGTAGACACTCGCACTTGTGCGAAGATATATTTATATAGTGCAAGTGAAATGGTTGCACTGTAGAGCCCTGAGTTTATCTGCAAAGTTTTTTCCTGTTTGGTGTGATTACGTTTAATGTCCCCGACAACCTCTGAAGTGCTATTTAGCATTGTGCTAGCTGGTGTCATGATTTCCCCTAGCGAAGCTAGCAGCTCAAGGGCTAAAATGCTAATTCCGTTTCAGGTTTTGACACTACAAAATGACGTCATCCCTGCTCCACTCTGTGATTGGCTGTAGTGTAGGAAGCCCTTGCTTTGATCTGCAGCAGAGTTTTGTATGAGTAGAGCACAAACTTTAAACGTTAATATCACAGTCGATCATGTTCATTTAATTGTGGGAAGTCAAAATCGTAATCGCGATCGATATCCGATTAATTGTGCAGTCCTAGTATGTGGATACCTGACCATCACACCCAAATAAAGGGTCTTCCCCAAACCACAAAGTTGGAAGAACACAGTTGTATCAGATGTCTTTGTATGCTGTAACATTACAATTTCCCTGCACTTGAACTAACACCCCAGATGACAATGCTCCTTTACACAAAGTGAGATCTATAAAGACATGGTTTTTTCAAGGTTGAGGTCATAGAACTTGAGTGTCGTGCTCAGAACCCTGACCTCAACCCCACTGAACACCTTTGGGATGAATTAGACCACCAACTACACCCCAGGCCTCATCGCCTGACATCAGTGCCTGACTTCACTAATGCCCGTGTGGTTGAATGGACAAATCCTCACATCCACGCACCAACATCTAGTAATAGCAAACCGGGAATAAACCTGGGATGGAATTTTCAAAAAGCACATGTTGGTATGATGATCAGGTATCCACAATCTTCTGGCTTACAGATACACTTTTATAGTGTGTTTCTATTGTTAAAGAATTTTACCTTTACAATGATAATATTTTAATAATTGTTGTATTACATTTCTCCAAACCAGCAGAACACACATTAGAAATGTCATACCAGGATCCTTACTGTACAGACCAAAGCTTGTATAAGTGTCCATTTTCCAGTGGTCTTCTGTGTGGTCAGTACTATGCAATTCAATAATGAACAGCAAACCATACAGTGTGTGCTCCAGTATGTTCATTGCTGCTTTGCATTTCACAGAACAGAAGGAATGGAGCAAAGGCGCTAAAGTTTGAAAGCATGGACTCCTTGTATTGGTGCTCAGTGTCTGGTCTCCATATGTTCGCTTCAGTGGTGTGGGGAAAGACACTTGTTCAGCTGCAGACCAGGTGGTACTGTGCTCTATCCTTCTTCAGGGTTAAATCAGAGCATGGGTCCTATAACATATCATAATACTAATGCAATAGCAAGTGTGATGAATCAAGTTCATTATTTTCTGTAGGTTTAATAATATGTATATATCTCCACTATTTAGAATAATTTAGATTGCTTTATGCAGATTATCCATAACAAATTCATAACTCAGAAGGCCTGCTGTTTTTGCACAGTGTCAAGTTCTCACCAAGTATAAGTGAAATGTTCTCGCTGTACAAAGCAGCAGCTTTCAAGGCTTCACAGTCTCACTCTGCATATTTGGCCTTGTTGATTTGCAAGTGCAGCTCTTGTGGAAATGCTTCCAGCTGCTGTTTTGCATGCATTTATTTCTCAGGGTTGTCTCCGAGTGCACCAGTGTGGGTCTCTCCTACCTGTTCACCAAAGCAAGGCTCCATCCTCCCTCTTAAATTCTTGCTCTCTCCTCTTGTAACGCAGATTGAGCTGCAGCGTGTTTACATGTGGGATTGAGGGGCTAGCAAAAGCCGGTGTGTTTGTCACTTTCACAGCTGACGGTGACTACATGATTGGGATAGTTCTGTCCTGCTTGGAGTTTTAGGTTGGGGCGTATGAACCATGGTGTTTAGAGGACTTAGTCCAGAACCACACAGAGCTAGATTCTGGCTGAGGAACAGACACGCTCCAGCAAATGTGGAGTCTTGTAGCAGAGAAAGAAGGTAGGCAAGATCTCTGCAATTTTTTCCTTGAAAATCTGTTTTTACTAGTGAAAGAGCTGGGTCTGTGTATGTTTATGGATGCCTGAGGAACGTCACATCTGGATTTCAGTTCAACCTGATGTAAATATAAGTTGATTCCTGATGCATCTTGAGTTTTTATCACTATAGTCTATATCAAGAGTTTTTCTAATATAATTACCTGTTGCTTTAAAAACACATTTATCATTTTTTTTTGTTTTGTTTTTGTTTCTGTGAGAACAAACTACGAAAATGTCATACTATTTCTGTGTTCAATGGCAAAACAAGAGACACACAAATTTGATGCAATGCAAGTTTATCAAAATGTTCTTTCTAAGATCTTTGGCTAAATGAGCCTTTTGTAAAATGGTTCAAATAAATTCCTGTCTTTTATTTAGTCATATATTAATTTAATAATTACTGTTTAAAAATGCATGGGCAAGGTGGTTTAGAGGATGGCATGTTTGCCATGCAACTCCGGGATTGGGGTTTCGAATCCCACCTCTGCCTGTGTGCTTCGAGAGTTTCCTCTGAGTAATCCGGTTTCCTCCTCTAGTCCAAAGTCAAGTGCTGTAGGCTGCTCAGCACTTGTCCTGTGTGGGATAAGCATTATGGGAAATGGATGGATGATAAAAGTATGTGCATCAAAAGTGATATTGGGCAACATGTAATCCGTTCATAACGGGCATTATCTGAAACTCTCCACCAGTTTGTGTCCGACTTTCTTTATTTGACAGGTGTTATGCTAACACTTTCATCCATGAAATGTTAGTGGGACGATTGACTGTAAATGAACAAGTACTTTTAGTGATGGTTGTAACGGAATATGGAGAACGGAGAATCTGTACATCCATCTTGTTTACTGATTCATTGTTTTTCTATTATAAAGTCACATCTATTTGTTGACCCAAATTTAGACAACAGGAAAAAAAATGAGAGGGGTATTTGGCGTGAGTGTGCATCTTGGACTGCATGATGCTCTCTCTGCTTGGCCAGACTCCAGCTTATGAATTTTATTTGTGCCCGTGTCTAGTACTGTTCCAAATAATGACAGGTCGGGTTAAATCTGCTCAGATTAATGTTTCATATGCAGTAACTTCAGTAACATGCTGATAACAGGCCTTGTTAGCACTTTCACAGGTCTTGTATGAGATCAGAACACACTGCAGCTGTATTGTGCTGAAAGGTTCCTGCTGTCTTCCCTGTCACTGCTTCGTAGTCATGGGCGATATCTTATCATTTGTGATATACCGGTAGAAATTCTCCCCATAATAAGAATTAGTCTTCCGGCGATAATAGCGATAAGACCTGGTTGATGACGTATTTCTCAGTGTGACGGTCTGTGACCCATTCTCAGTTCACGTGCAGAGTGAAAATGAGTACGGTGGAAGGCAGAAGTTAAGCTGAGAAGGAGTTCCTCACTAAACGAGGAGCTACCTCTACAAACTGGTTTGATTACAGAAAATCAGTTGTACTTTTAGATCAATGTTTGTGTTTCTGAGGCTCTCAAGATCACAGCTATCACTTGTAGCCAAAAACAGTTGTGAATGGTACTATATTTATATCGTCACTGATCTCGTTCTCGCAACAAGTTCCAGAAAATATAGTGATTTAGTTTGAAGTCCATATCACCCATCCCTACTCTTTAGTGGACATTGTAATCAGAGCTGATTTGTTTTTTTTCTGCAATGTTTTTTAATAGGGTTTGAAGCCCGAAATCAGTCGATATAGTCTGAATTGCATGTAATTTCAAACTCTTTCTCGACTAAAACACGACAAAGATGTTATCGAACTCAACATTATACTTTTAATTGAAAAATATCTTAATAGCCCGCACATGGAGGAGAAAAGAAACGGGAAGAAAAAATGAAGTCATGAAGAAACTCCTCTTTCACAAAGTGAAAAAATGTGAGATTTGGCAGTACATGACATAAACAAAATAAATGCAAAAGGCTGTGAGCAGAGGGAGATAAAAAGGAAGAAGGCACCAATACTTCGGTACCAAGTCGGTACGAACATTCTTTAAACGTGACTGTACTTGTTTTTCTGTAGCAGCATTGGAACCGTATGAAGGTGCCAAAGTTGCAATTCTTCCGGACCTGAAGGGGGCAGCAAATACGTGCAAGTGTTTTTAGTTGGTCCACAAGTGGTGAAGAAGAAGAAGAACAACAACAACAACTACAAGCGCATGGGGAAAACTACAGAAGATTAGATCCACCGCGACTTGTTGAGAGGAAAGGTGGTATGGGATATGTAAATACTTCGCATTCGAGGCAGATGACAATAAAAACATAATTGATGCTCTGAAGCCGATGTGCAACCGATGCTATCATTCATTTCAAACAAAGCAAGGAAACACCTGGAATTTAGCGAAGCACCTGAAAGACAGGTCCTATATTATGTTTGTTTGAGGCAGCTGGCATTGTGGCTGAGAAATCAGCTAACATTATGCTCCATATAATGTTGGTAATAGCCAGTTATTTGTTAACGATGCTAACACATTGCAGTGTTATAAACGACCTCCGAATGGGCCACCATGCATCGCCATTCAGCCCGTGTCCTGTCAGCTAAATGTAGCCTAATGTCACTAATAATTCTTCACATGTTAATGTTTTAATAAATTTAAACCATATCAGTGAATTTAAACTACTGCTTGCATTCCGAGTTTAAGGTGTGTGTGTGTGTGTGTGTGTGTGTGTGTGTGTGTGTGTGTGTTTGCGCACCTCCACTCATTGTCAGTGTTTGATAACTAAAATACCCCCCAGCCCCCTCTCTATTTTTGCCAGTATCAACCAGAGGAGGATGTCCTCAGGAGAGTTTTTAATAATTTTTTTAATTTTATTTTAATACCACACTGTGGTATTGACTTTGCTGTTGAGTATCGTGTACTTTTGGTGGTATCGGTACCGACTACTAGACTTTTGGTATCGTGACATCCCTACCAGCAATTGAGTTTTCCTTGCACAAAAGATGTCCCATGAATTTTTGCCTGTTTGTATTTTGTTTGTTTATGCTTTGCATGCATGCATAGCTGTTCATGTGGCAACACCTGGCAAGTGACACCCTGCGCATCACTCTACATACTGTAGATTTGTGAATTTGCATGCTGTCACCTAAGTTTTGCATTGATCCAGTAGCAAAATAACGTAAAGCGACGCACACGTGAAGGCTTTGGGAGAAAGCCCCGTTTCGGTCCATGTCATGTTGAATATCAAATGCTATCAAGTCTGTATTCCGCATTATTCCCTCTCTTTTAAAGCGCAAATGAGCATATATGTCAACATCATAAATATCCCAAGGATGATGTCTTGTGCAACTTTTCGAGGAACATGCGGTCTTCATCAATTACGAGCACATCAACGTCTTCTAATCTGACTGCCGTCTCATTCTGGCTGTTCTTCATGGCCAGAGGCTTATGTAAATAATTAATTAGAACGTAAAGTTAGGTTTAAACTAAGTTTAATGGTGCAACTCAAATATATTTAGCAGTGCGTAAGTAACTTGGTGCCCTTTTACGTCGCAATTAGGCTTAGTTGTAACTTTCACAGAGCTGGTGCAACTGGCCACAGGTGTTCATAAGTTATGCAAGTGAGTATGTGTACCAGTGACGCTCACATAGCAGCTGCGTGCTCGTGTGTTTGTGTGTGTGTGTGTGTGTGTGTGTGTGTGTGTGTGTGTGGCGAAGGTAAAATGTCTCGCTCTCTTCTTTGCTCGTTTAATAACATAACCTAAAACGCCTGCACAAAGTGAGCCAAACTCAACATATAGAGAATATCAAAGCTACAAGAATCTGCTAACCAGAATCAAAGGGGAAGAGCGAATATCAAGGTGTAAAACAAGCGCTGGGTTCATGAACAATCAGATCAGCCAGCGTTAGCAAGGTAATGAGTATTAAGCTAACGGGTCCAATGTACTGAAGACTCAAAGGCCCCTTTTCCACTGCACGGTACGGCTCGACTCTGCTCACTTTACTTTTTTGAGCTTGCTTTTCCACTGCAGTTTAGTGCCACCTCAACACTGGTGCCATCTTCCACCCGCCTTCATGCAGGAATAATGCTGTGTTATCGAAGCCCTGTACAAATACACGCTCAGGCCGTATTCCAAATGCCTTTCCTGTGCACTGAACACGGACCCTATTAAGGATGTAAAATAACGATGTTCTGGACCCTACGTAGTGCTCGATATGACGAAGTTAGATTCAGCCGGAGGAGCGACTTCGATAAACGCTAGTTTGGAAATTGTTAACAAGTGAGATGTAAAAATCTAAGACGTAAACCTTTTGTTGTAATTTTCTCTGTAATGAGATATATGATTCATCATTTTAAAGTAATAGAATATTACCATATGCAAAGTATGTATTAAACAACACACATTTATTCAGGCATAATACAGAACCCTTGTTAATGAGAATCCTTACCCCCTCACATTTAGTATCGGCTCACAAGGAACCTCGACTGAGGTGGTACTAAAAAAGTACAAGGTATCGGGTACTACCCACAGTGGAAAACCCCCAATAAATGAGTCGAGCCGAGCTGAGTCGTATGGCATCATGAGCAGTAATGAACATTTGTCTTCTGTTTGTATAGAATTTGAGTGACTCAAGACTTTCGATTATGATTTTCAGTGGAGAACGTCTTTTTGTCATAATATAATTTGTGCACTCTTGAGTAGACCTCTGCTTGATCATTTAAATACTAAATGAATATTCATGAAGAGACTGCAGCTTAACTAGATAATGTTGTCACAAGCAGCATTTCTTCAGAATTAATTTTAACAGGGTTATGAAAACAGTTGCCTCAGCAACATCTGTCCTTTTTTTTCTTTGGCTTTTTTTGCCGGTTAAAATACTCCAAAATGTCCCAAAATGTGCTATTTGTTTCTTGCACAGTTCCCCGAGCTGGAGGAGCCATGGAGCTGTTTCTTATTATTCAAGGCCAGATAGGATTGCAGATGCACTACACCAAAGTGCTGTTATGTGTTAGGGAATAAACCCGTCGCTTAATTATTGATGATGACAAACCCTCTCCTTCTGTCGGAGATAAAGTGGTTCCGGTGTCTCTTTAGCTTCCGTCTTTCTGCATGAAAGCGAACGGAAACACGATGCTGGGGGACGAGTACAGGGGGGGTGGGGGACTGAGACGCCGTTCAGAAGCTGCAGTTGTAGGACGCCACATTTGTATATACAGATGTTACAGAAGCATTGGCATGCCATTAGCATTGATAAAGATCGTTCTATGTACTGTTATGATCTCCCACTGTGCAGTATGTGTATAGCTGTCACTTTCAACAAATTGCAGCCGACATGATCTCTTAACTGTTCTGCCACTTAGCTGAGGTTTAGTGCATGGAGGGTTTACTGTATGTAATGGCGCGTGTGTGAATTTCTCCTGCCGAGGTACGTCATCGGAATCTATATTCCTCACTGGCTCTTTGTACTTCCTTAATGCCATAGGTTGATTTGCTAGGAAAGTCTGGATTAGAGGAGCATTTTACTACTGTGTATATGTGAGTTTTAATAACCATGCTAGCATCTTTTTGTTTGTGTGTGTGTGTGAATGTTGAGTGCGATAAATAATTAAGGATGGTTCTTTTGTTGGAGACTAGAGCCAGGTGAGATGTGTGCATGCACACGTGTGTGTGTGTGTGTGTGTGTGTGTGTGTGTGTGTAGGCTGAAGCCCCTCAGCTTCCTGTTCTGCCAACCTCGTCTGCTGCTTGTTTCTACCTCCTACCCTACACTTGTGTTGGCAGAAAAGCTGATGAGAAATGACATGGCCGGCATGTCCAAAGTAGAGTCCTATCTCCACACCTGCCATGTTCAGTTTTGTTACTATCGCACTTTTAACAATGGTCACAAAGCAGCTTTATAGAAATCTGGATGTAGATTTCGATCCCTGTTCCAGAGGTGACATGCTGCCCGAGAAGGCATGAGGAAGAAACCTTGATAGGAACCAGACTAGAAAGGGACCTTGTCCTCTTCTGAGTGATAACGGATTCTTTGGATACAAGTCTTTTACTCTTCTACAACTGTATACTATAAAGACAAATAGTAGACACAGTCTTGGAGTGATGCGTTTGAGGTGTGTTGGGGTTCTCGGATAAGAACAGGGAAGTCTTTATTATTAGAGCAGTAGTCTCTATAAGTCAGCAGTATCCATGTGAAACCCTTAAGTGGCCTTGCATTATTTTTTTCTTGTTTTCTCATGATCTCGACTTAATTTTCCTGTGTACCCCAACATAACGGCATGTTTTTATTGTTCTGGAGTCAGCAGTCTTGGTGCAGTCCTGCAGCATTCATTTTAACTTTGCTCAGGGACTCACTCAAGCTGAAATAGCTCCATGTTGGTCAGAGATCGATGACAGCCACATTAGTGGCAGAGGTAAGGTCAATCTCTACAGCGGGCGATTATTACGTTGTATGATGTTGAAGACGCCAACATGCATGGAGCACCAGTCCCATTCACAAGGTGTGAGATTTTCTTGTGATGATGATATGGCGTTTTTTGTGTCATGTCATCACGATTAGACAAAGAGTAAAGAATAATAACGCATGGCTGCTTAGGGCTTCCGTGGATTCATGTTTGGGACGGGAACGTCCCTGTGGTCTATCCAGAAACCTCCATGTCTGTGATTTTGCAGTTTCTCCACACCGTGCATGACCGCCAGTCTTGTCCTGCTGTTAGAGCACATTCGAGTTAAGCAACACTCCTCAGTGTGTGAGGTGCAGCAATTATTTGCTTAGTATAGAGCTGTGAATGAGCTTTTTCAGCCCATGTGATTGTCCGTGTAAATTGTGTTTGTCACAGGGAGCAGGTTTGTTTACACGGGCTCAACCGAGCGAAATGTATGTTTGGGTTTGTTTTTCCCCCCAAAACCACTGTGTTTTTTGTGCAGTGCATTTCGAGTGTGTTTGTGCATCACGTATTGTTAGATGTCTTGTGATACTATGTTAGGAGTTGTGCTGATGATCTCATTCTTTTCAGCAAGTGTGTGTGGCTGTCTTCTCTGTTCGTGTGTGTGTGAGTTTCCAGAGCAGCAGTTTCCTGTTTACTTTTCCTCTGTAATATCCCTGGTTGTATCTTGTTTGAAAGCCATTTTATTAATCTGTGTAATTTTTGGGCCGCACGGTGCCGCCGGGTGTAGTGTTGCTGCCTCTCAGCTTCAGTGCTCCTTCCTGAGCTCGGCTTGCTCTCTGTGTGGGGTTTCACATGTTTTCCCCGTTTCCATACGGGATTTCACTTATTTCCTCCCCAATTTTTGCTGGTTACGCTAAATTCCCCCTGTTTTTGAATGTGGGTGTGAGAGTGTGGGATGCCTGATGATTCTCACAGCATGACCAATCTGTGACACATGGGCTAACGTTCGGATTAAGAGAAATCAGTAAGCACATTTTTATTTCGGCGAAGTTGAGAGTGGTTTAACTTTTCATGGATGTCTTCCTGTTTCTCTGATGTTAAACCTGGTTGTGCCACAGTTGTGCCTTCCGGGCATGACGTAAAAAGACCACATATTGGAAGGTGGCATTTCGAATGCTCTGCTACAATGCTTTGATCCTGACCGTGTCCGATACCTCAAGTCCTTGATCTGTGCTATGCATAAACCTGTGCTATGCACAAACCAAGCCAACATGCGTGAAGCAGGGTTTCCTCAAGTGCGTCATCCACTGTAGCTTTAACTGTTCTCTCCATTTCCCAGAGCGGTGCAAGGCAGGCTACATCAGAGCATTAACAGTAATCCCACAGTTCAGCTGGGATGCTTATGGGGGATGTGAGCTGGATGGGTGGGATGAAACCGACTGCCTCATTGCTTTGTTTCTCTTTGCACATATTCAGCAGTGGACAAATCACTAACCTGACAAGCATGTTTAGTGTCCAGGCTGGATGGACAAGAAAATAAATCCTACATTCTACTGACTTGTGAGAAATAAACGTGTCCATTTGCTATTGTGGTTTAATCGTGGAGTGTTTCTCGGTGGCGTGACCATGATGCTGTAACAATAAAGCACTGAATCAATCTGATGCTCTTCACATATCATTCTGTCTGATAGTTTGTTTCTAGGTGGATTCACTGGCATGCACGGACAACAGAACTTTTCTGTATCTGGAACATGCAAGTATGTGAATACAATGGTGAGGAAGGTCACCCCTTAATGCTAGAGCAGTGTGGTCCCAATGAAGCTAAGTAGGGTTGAGCGAGGCCAGCTTATCCTAAAGACTAGAGTATAACCCCGGTGTCTTAGGGAAATTCCCCCATTGGCCCTTATCTATCATGGCCCCCTAATAATCCCCATCTCTGAATTGGCTACATCATTCACTCTCCACCAATAGCTGGTGCCGTTGTATCATCCAGGTGGATGCTGAACACTGGTGGTGGTTGAGGAGATACCCCCCCACACCCCACCCATACAATGTAAAATTGCTTTGAGTGTCTAGAAAAATGACTAGTAAGTGTAACTAACTAGCAATACACAAAAACCTTGTGGGTAAACACATCAACAAAAAAAATTAAAAAGGGAGCTAGCCAGCCTCATGACAATGTTTTCATCTAAAAACGGAAAACTTTTATAGCGTTTTGGCTGTTCATTTCCATGACTGCAGTGTTTTGGGGCCTAGGAACGCAAACTTTTGAAAACGGGTTTCAAAGTACAAGTTTTTGAAAACGATACCGTTATCGCTTCCGTGTAAACGTACAAAAACCTGAAAATGACGTCATGTGTGTAACGTGTTCAGTCTATAGGCATGTGTGCGAGTACTTCAAAATAACACACGGGACATTCAAAACTACAATGGCGTACTACAGGACTGTGATTATACTGCTCAAGATTGTGAGTTTGACGCTTCTCCAGCAATTGTAGATTTACTGCGTCACTAGTATGACCAGTAGATACGCATTTGTTACATAGACCAAATAATTAACCCACATCTTCGCCGACGAAGGGTGTTCAAAAGGCACATTTGGGTAAGCCCTGCGAGGCCGGGAAAACTTTCAGTGCCGTTGTTGCCAGGCGTGACATGAAGGAAATGCTTATGTGCGCAGGTGTGTAGTGTTTCTGTACAAAGTGACATCACCAACTACTGGCCTGGCATGCATAATACAGCGTTTTTAGTCATTTTCCCAGATCCATGTGAGTGGGGATCTTTTTGACAGCGTTGTCGTCCGTGCGCAAAACTTTTCAGTTTTTCCTACATTGCTGTCATGTAACCGTACCCTGGTTTGCACACTTGGGTTCGGGCAGCTGTGAAGGCAGTCACCTGGAGCCGAGTGTCGTCCTGCTGCTTTATTGCTGAGGGACAGAGTCACAGCTCCTCTCCTCAAAGCTCTTTTCTCACAGCCCATTATTTATGAAGTTAATAACGGATGCTGGATGAGGCTTCTCGCTCACTTCAGTGACCTCAGAGGAAAAATCACAGCCAAAGGTTTTGTAGGTATTGTCAACTTTCCAGCTTGTCCCGGAAGCTCTATTGTTGTTGGGTTGATTTTTATTTGCTGTCTCTGAAGGTAGCTAGTGTATTCCTGAACTGTCCTTTGAACTTTTCATGCTGCTTGTTAAAGGAATTAATTCTATCAATGCTGATATTTTCAGGGCTCGTTTTTATTTCTGTTAGATCTATTGTGTTTGTCCATAATTGAGAGAATCCTGGGTTTTATTTCCTAAGTTGTAGAAGAGTCATAAACGTCTTGAACCTCTCAGTTGATCCAGATTTACAGTTCTTACTCTCATAACTACATACAGTTCCCACTACTTTTCCTTGTAGGTGCTTAATACGTCTTTTAGGTAAATAAATTGATAAAAAAAAAAAAAAAAAAAAACAGCAGATCTCACTACTCCAACTGTGTTTGTTTTTGAGTCTTCACACGTTAATACAAGTATTGTCAAATTTTTGTTCCGATTTATTCTGGTCTTTGCTTTTTGAACCTTCAGTTGTATCGAGATGGGCTGAATATATTTCTGTGTACTAAATTTACATAGCTTACTAAGTTTAAGCAAAACTAGAAAGAGAACTCCACGGTCGAGAAAACATGCTGGATTCTCATTAAACGGCTCTTATTCTCATTTAGTGTGCACTGATTAACTGCTGACATCCTCTGTATACACTGTACTCTCATTTTAATCCTGTTAAATCTCTGGGACACTCTACACTTTACAGATTTATTTACGTGAGTGAAAACCAGTAAATCATATCATATGATCTAGACATTTCAACAAAACTGATACACATCACTGTCCGCCAAATATATTTACAATACACCAGTGCTAATACCACAAACATGGTTAATGCGATATGCGTGAGTTACAGTATATGAATGCGAATTAGTGGGCTAATACGATGTGTATACCTGCAATACACCCAGTCTCTGAAATCTAGTCGCCAACGGTCGCTGCCACTCATGTAGACTGATGTTGCTAGCTCTCATTGAAAATGAATGGTGTCCGGTCGCTTTGTCAATGTGAGTCGCTGTACCTTTTATGAAAAACGTCTATGCCATGTTTCATTTTCCTTCATATGTAACATTTCGTTAAATGCAGAGTCAGAATGGATCATGTAAACACGGTCTTTTCAGTTTTTCAATTTTCAGTTATTGGTGCGTTATAATGAAAATGGAAATCTAAGGCACATCTTGACACAATGTTAATATTGCCACATCGGAAATGTATCATATCAAGGGAAAACCATATCAAAATTGTATCACATTAGAATTTTGTGTATGGTTACACCGCTAAGAAGCCGTATAAGCCTGTGCCCATGCTGAGGGAGGAAACGCAGGTGTGAGGAATGTGTGTGTGTGTGTGTGTGTGTGTGAGGGAGAGAGCAGAGCAGAGGGAGTTGATCGTTTGTGTGACTCGCCTTTTCTGAGCAAACACAGCCCTGGAGTTCTTATCACACTCTTTACACCATCAGCATCTTATTGAGAGGAGTGAAGCCTTGTTCCCGAGGCAAAGGTCAAACCTTCACATTTCCCGGCTGACGGCTTAAAGGGCAAAGCATGCAGATTGCATCCGCTTTCTCCGTTCAGACAACATAATGTCTTTCATTCTTTAGCACACCCACTCGAGCTAGTGACGACGTCATGTAGGAAACAAGGTCACTTTTCAGAGATGAGGAAGACTGAAGTGTGAATGACCCAATAGAAGAACATCATGGTTCTGTAGGTGCTCCAATAGCCGGCAGAAGCTTATGCACGGTATTCGATTCCCACTGACGCTGTCATTGTCCTTCTGTTCTCCATCCAGAGTATTGATTGTGCGGAAATGGCTGGATTTAATGGATTTGGAAGAGGAAACCACAGTAAGGCCAGGAGCAAGCACCCAAACAGTTTCACACCTCAAATCAAAGTTCAGCGTTAATCTGCACATATAGCGATAACATTAACACACATGTAAATAAAGTGGCCACATGACTCAATCAAGCATGTTTAGGTATGTAAAAACTTCCATGTAAGTGGAAATTTGAATGATATTATGAATGAAATGTGATCTGTCTTTTTTCACACTTTTTCTCCCCCAGCTTTCTGATGAACATTTTTTGTCATCCCATACTAACGACAGAGCACCGAATAAAACATCACGGAAGTTTTGAGCTGTAATTTCTGGATTGATTTTCACAGTCTCTCTTCCAACCTTTTTGAAAATGTTAATCCACACCTAAAATGAACAGCATGCCTTTGAAAGCCCCACTCAGGTGTTGCAATACCCCTAAAGAGAAGTATTTGTGAGAGGAATACTGACAAACGAAAGAATTGGAGCAGGGTAAATGGGGAAAAAAAACAATAACCAAATTATGGCCATAACTTAGGCGAGAGTCTGGCTAGCGAGAAAGCGTAGTGACCGAAGAAGAAGGAGGCACTGTCTAGTTTAAAAGTTAAATGGTTACAAGCTAGAAGCTGAATTCACACAGTGACTTGGATTTGCAGTAAATCAAGGTGTGTTTTGTCATCCATCAGAACTTTAGTGTGTGTGTGTGTGTGTGTGTGTGTAGCGGAGAACTGGTATCACAGCAGCATGTCCTGTCCAGAACATATCTGCTATGCCTTTCCTCTCCCTGCCGATTCCCAGAGCAAGGCGAACTGAACTGCGCCGGGTTCTGACCTCTTGTCATGTTCCTAGCGAAACAGCTGTAACCCTGAAGACTGAGACAAATCCCACAGAGGAAATGTTTATTCCAGTTCTGCCAAAACCCAGTTGGAAACACTAAAGAGAACAGCATGTTTTTGTGGTTGGTAGGTCAGGAACAATGGCAGAATCAGTCAGCTGTGTTTTGGACCGTCCTCAATAATCATGACAGGCACGTTTATCAAAAGATTACGGCTCACTCAACCAAACTCCAGTCTGATTGCATTTCCACTTCATTAGATTTAATAATGAAATTGGGCTAATCATTTATTTCTGTTTTCCCCCCTCCCCTTTGCCTCAACTGCCTTCTCAAGCATGAAGCTCATTAAATATGCTATTAGCAATATTTAAACATGTATATTGTTCTCTTTACTGGATTTGCTAGGCTGGATTCTGTCGTTGTACACACGTCACACTTAATTTATTTTTTGTGTGTGTGCACCATATTCAGGCCTTTGGCTTGTGAGTTTCTTTACTGAACACTTCTTAAGTAGGATGATCCCTGTGACCTGATTGTTCAGTGAACCACATGTTGGGAAAGGACTTGTTGAAGTGAAATTAAACAAGGTCGTTATATAAGGAATAGAAATTGAAGGCCGTGCTAACAGATCTCAGCACTCAGAGTGGATTACTTTCCTGTAAACGCACATTCTGAACTGTTTTATTCCTCTTGTACTAAAGAAATTTTCTAAAGGTTACATTCTTTATTTATTAAAGAACATCATTTTCCTTTTATTCATGCATGGTTCTGTTTAATGTCATAGAATGTTTGCAGAACAAGCTCGTTCTTGTTAACAGGTTATGGACTTGTGCAAAAAAATGCTTCTTGTCATTAGGGCTGGGCAATATATTGATAATATTAATATCATGATAAATGATCAGGCAATACAATTTTCTGATGTGTCTTTGGCATTGTGATGTATTGTTTGTTTTTAATAATTACAAATGAAATGCTACTGAATGGATGGTGTTGATTTTGACATCATTTTTAAACAAAGTCTTTTTAGGCATTAAAGAAAAGTATCATCAAAGTCAGTTTAACGCTTTTGTTTATTCCACTACTGTTTTGCGGCCAGCGTGTTTAGCTAAATTATATGTCGTAATACGCGGCATGTTTTACAGAAATGCCCTCAATTATCATGATGATATATCTTTGTCATATCGTCCAGCCTTTACTTGTCATGTTACGAAAGTATCTTGAAAGCTTTCTATCCTAAAAACATTATCGGTTTCAGAAAATGTAAAAGATCAGTTTTTCCTCAGACTGTTACAAAGCGCTAGCCCTGGAGATTCTTACCAAAGATGCTAAATAAACATCTCGCAGAAATATTCACCATAACTATATTTACTGTAGTGAAGTTTCGACAACATGTTGGAATTAATATAAACTTTACAACCAAATAATCCAGTCAGAATCCAGAGCACTCTGAAAGAAACAGTGTTGGTCTCCTGGGCTGAATGTGGATGACGTGCGTCTGCACTACTGAGTGTGAAGGAGAGCGTGGCTGTTTTGTGCATAATGTCAGAGGACAGTGTGTGTGTGTGTAAAGGACTAATTGAGTGCAAGTAATTATTGGAGGGTTTTTATTCAATAAGGGGGATATTTTATTACCTAAATTGTCTTCTATTCAGTGCTGTCTTCAGTTAAATGTTATTTTAACATGATCCATTCACAGAGCCTGTATATGAGCCTCTGATTGCCTGTGAGTGTTTAACCAGTGTGTATCCTAGCCTGCTTATGAAGTGGACTCTGGTTCATTTTAGCTGCAGTCTGCTGGACTGTAACTTGCATCTTACCTACAGCCAAAGCCACTAGAGCCACACCTAAGAGAGGCATGTTTAGGAAAGCGTTTACTTTCTAAAAGCACTGGAAATAACTTGTGAAGGGGGAAAAAGTAAGGCCTTCATGAAAACGGCCCATTCAGGCCCTTTTTGCTAAGAAGCAAACACTTCAGAGGTTTCCATTGGCCTTCTCGTCCTCACTGTACACGTACCCGCAGACTGGAATTTCCACTTCCACAACAGCCTGGCCACGGCTCAGCAACCCTCTCTCTCTCTCTCTCTCTCTCCACCTCTCTCTCTCTCTACATCAGTGTGCTTTGAAATCCTGACCACCAAGGCTATTTTTGCTTCACACCAATAAATGCTTAAAGTTCACCTTGACCTTTTGCCAAAATCTCACATTCATGCAGCTGTCAAAACAAGATTATTTGCACAGCATGTTGGTCTTGTGTTTGACTGCAGTTTGTACAAAACAGATGTGTGGCCTGCACAGCCAGCAACTTCCTTAGCGATAAGGTGTGATGCAAACTTTTCCATGGACTGGAATGTAAAAAAAACCAAAAATCTCCATATTGCACAGCTGTACAGAGATATGTTGAGATGAAGCTGCTGTGAGTCATTTACACATCTAATAGTCAGACTACTCGATCCACACGGGATTTTAAGTTCAGACAGAAGTCAAGTTCACGTTCAAATGGCTAAATTGTGGTTTCAACCATATTCAGATGGTACAGAACACAGTGAAACAAAACAATGTTCCTCCAGGACCATGGTGCTACATCAATCAACACAGAGCTACGTGAGACGACACAGAACTACAGACGTACACAGGTCTTCATAAAGTGCGTAGTACACAGTTCTTTTGTGGAATAAGGTGCAAAGAGATATTCTAGTTTACGGCCCTATTTACACTGGTGTGTTTTCTTTTTAAAATGCATAACTATTGCTACGGTTACGCCTTTCTTCTACACTACTTCGTGAGGCTTTTGGAAACGCATAAGACCCTGTTTTTGAACTCCGGGCTTGCGTTTCATTGTAAACAGACAAAATGAAGACTTTAAAATGAAGGTGTGGCTTTGCCCACATTCACCCCCGGATTGGGTCTTCTGGATCATTGCGTATCCTTCTCTGATTGGTCAAGCCCCTACCCTATGACCATTACCTTGATTGTATACACAACAGGGAGACTGAACCGCCAGCTTTGCTGGCTTTGTTGTCATTCTTGCCAGCCATTGTGCAGTTAAATTCTGTATTTTATTATACTGCAGCTGCGTACATGCACACAAGAGGCAAGCTATGATCAGAGAAATCTCATTTAAAGCGGCATAAGACCTACATGGAACGACGGTTTGGACTAGCAGCCAACTTCCTATTTACACTTGTATGGGCATGCCCAGTGTGCATTGATGGTCATGTGACATGTGTATTCGGTCGTGTGGATGGAGATCGTTTCGGAAACACCAGAGTGGACGAGGGTGGTTTTCATTTTAAAACAAAAATGCTCTAGTGTAAACAGGGCCTCATACACACCAGCTAAGTTTTTATATGAGGCTTATTTTGGTTAATGAGGTTTGGGTTGTGTGTGGAGAGAGAGAGAGTTTGGAAGAGGGTTGCTTTTAGCCAAGCACAATCCTATATAAAGCATAAATGAAGCAGAGAGGGTAAGGGGATTTTATATTTATATGTACAACACATAATTAAGCACAGTTTTATTTATTTTTTTTACCGTTATAGTAATGGTCATTCCTACTGAAGAGAGAAGTATGTGTGTGTGTGAGAGAGAGAGAGAGAGAGACACACCAGTGGTGTTTTACCATGCTTCCCTTCAGAGCTTTTACTTATTCATGTTTTATGTGTGGGCGGTGTTTGGCATTTGTCATTCATAGTATTTATCCAGTGTGAAACATTGAGAGGCAAACAGCAGCAACACTTAATCTTCTGTTTTCGATAAATGGTGAGCGTGAGAGCAGAATTTTACTGAAATGTATTTAATGAATTTAAAGCAGTAGTGCTGTTTATTTCCCCCACCGCTGTTTAGCAGTAGTTGTGTCCGTGTCTCAGTTGTTTGATAGCATTGCTCGCTCAGGTCCTTGAATAAACGTCTCGGCACGCATCGATATGGATCTAAAGGGTAAAATTGCCAAATAGGCACGAGCGTGTTTTGTTTGCTTACAGACTTCCTGGAAGTACAGACCCCGTGATATTTACTTATGAAAAATCGTCAGCAGCCCACCATCTGGTAATTCATACAGCACTGGGTTCATGCCTCTCACCAGCGATTCTTCATCCCACAACCTTCCATATGCATGCCGATGAATGAGCATGATGCAATGCTGACGCCGATGATTGAAATTTGGCTTAATAGGTTTACATGTTTTTAAGCTTTCTTACAAATAGGAAAATCCTGTTCGAAACCGTAAATAGATTTAAGGATCATATTACGTGTGAAGGTCTTAAACCTTGCTGTGTCTGAGTGTTCAACTGATTCTGTTACATGATCATTTTTATCCTGACACCTGGGTATTTTCTGAAGGACTAAAACACAGACATTTGTACAACAGTTCATGCAAGACATGTCCACATACTGAAGTGAAAGCATTTCCTGATTCGTGCGTTCTATAAGACTTCATAGTTTTATTTGGATCGTGCTGGTTGAAGTATGCTTAGTGTAGTCATTTTCCTTACTGAAAGGTCTAGCATTTGAGGATCATTATATAATCTGACCTGGAGAACACAGATGATCACGTGGTCTATTATTGAATACATTAAGATTTCATCGTAGTGTGACTAGTACTAATCTGTATTGGTACAGCGTAAAATCAGCTTTACTCAGTCATCAAGCCATACCGTCTCATTGTTCTCTGCACGTACCTTATCAACGTCTAATGCAGCATTTGAGTAAACACTCTGCCTGTGCTAAATGACTGCGCTGATCAGTGATTCTTTTGATTATTATTGCACCATTTTGGCCATAAGGTATGATGTATAGGACGGTCAACTCAACTCGGCTGTTGTTTTCTGTAAAACTGTTTGAATGTTTAAACTCTTTTAAAGTTTTGATTCTATTAAACTAAGCTTAAAATCGTCAGCCATTTAGAACTCGTGTAGACTGATAAAAGCTCGGGTCAGACCGGGCCAGAGCGCATATGCTCACAGTTGACTTGGCTAACACTTGGCTTTTCCCAAGCTTCATAAATCACAAGATTGTGAATCGCTTTCAAAAGCCATTTGTCATTCTATGGAACGCCTTCAGTATATCTAGAAACTGCATCTGTATGGATCTCGGCATCCAGGTAATAACTGCTGGGAAATTATTGAGCGCCACTGGGAAATTCTTTGACTATTTGCTCATGGTGGCTCATTTCAGTATGAACTCCTTTGTGTTTGGATCTGTCAGTGCAATTTGCAGACACTTAATGATTTCGAATGCAGTGTCTCAGACTTTGTAGATGTATTCCTTTTAATGAGTCGGCATTATCAAAGGTTACTACCAGTAGAGCTGCACTAAACTGAAGACCGGGTATTTCGCTTTAGAACAATATGTCTGATATTGAGTACGGATAACAATACTACTCTGAGTCGGGGCTTGAAATAAGCTTTTTTTTTTTTTTTTGAACGATTATACCAAAGCGAATAGAGGCTTAAATGAGCTGTTCTGAAGAGCTGTGGAATGCAAAGTCTACACAAAGTCTGACTGACTGACTGACTGATGGATTAGCCAAGAAACATCCAAAACAGGACAGAAATAACGTGTGGATGGCATGGGGGCGCAGTGCTTAGCACTAATGCCGCACAGCTCCAGGGTCCTTGGTTCAATCCTGAGTGTTCAGGTTACTGTCTGCATGAAGTTGCACTTGATCCCCAAATGACTGTGAGTCCTCTGCTTTCCTCTCACAACTGGCTTTTTTGTGGCTAAATTGCCCCTAGGTGTGAATGCATGTGTGTGTGTGCGTGGTCTCATTCAGTGTGTATTCCCATCTCATGCCCAGGATAAAGTGTTTACTGACAATGAATGATGTGGCGGTGAGTATACTCAGGGATGCCTGTGTCTGGGGAAACGATGATATCGATTATCTCACACATGCATCATACGTTTGTTTCCTTTTAAGTTTGAACTGCTTTAGGAAATCCTTCACTCACCACTGGTCCATGTGAGAGCGATGTTTGTACTGAGAAAATAGAATCAGATTATGTTACTGCTCCTGTAATTTACAATAGCAAGAGGTTCAAATGTACGCTATTAGTAAGAGCATTTTATTGCCTCTCATCATGCCCTCTTTCAGTGTGCAGGCAACCATTTCTCCTGCCTCTTCACATCAGCCTTTACCAGACTCATTCATTTTGGCTGCAAACCAGTATAGCTATCACTTATTAAACGGTATTTAATTAATTCCATATCAATGACCAGGCATTAGACATGCAGTCGTTTCCTAACAGTGCAGGATGTACATAACCCCACCCTTGTGGGGGTCATGTCGTCCCCACAAGACTTTTGCATTCCATAAGTTTAACATTTGTGTGACAGCTCCCCTGCTCACTGAGCATTTGATCCTGTGGCATTTAAGCAACCAGATGAATGTGTTTGGACTTGCATTTTCCTGTAAAAAAGAGACAGAAGACTTCTGATGGGTCGTGTGGTGTCATGAGTAAACCCTTATTTAAGTTATGCCATGCCTTTTTCTCACACGTTCATCCAGCACATTATTGTTGCTTGTTCGATTTCTTTCTTAGCACTCTAAACAAGTTGTTTCGTGTTTCCTGAGTGACCACAATTAGGTGGAAGTTAAAGTAGTTCTATTTTTTAACGTACCTCGCAATAAAATTCAATTGGTTATTGGTCACTTGTTGTGAATCGTTGCTGCAGTAGTATAAGATATGCAGAATGTCTCTGAGTGGTTGTTGTCGTATTTATCGACAACCCTCCAGATGGATTTCCTAATAACAACATAGCCTTGCAATCTGTGTAACAAAATAATGTATTTGCACAGCTTTCACTAATAAAGAAGACAAATAGCAATAACCGCAAGACTGGAATACACACCGGCAAAGACTGGCTTAACTCTAGGAGTAAAAGTAATTTCTTTGTCCTACCGAGCAATGGCCTGTGAGTCCCTGTAGACAGGGGAAGAGTGAAATCAGGAGTAGTGGAATGTGGGACAAATGGGGAGACAGCGTGTCTCAGAGAGGACGGATTGTGGAACAGAGTCCTGTTCTTATCAGCAGCACCGGACACTGATATTCAGAGGACCATGAGGTTCTTGTTTATACTCTCACTGGCCACTTTAATAGAAATAGCTGTATACCGGGTAATCCATGGAATGATCCAATTATAACTTCCTGTGGCAGGAGCATAATGCATAAGGTATCATGTGGGTACAGATCACGTTGTTCAAATCAAACGTCACAATGGGGAAAGATGTGATCTCCGTGACTTTGACAGCTGGTTGAAGTATTACATTTAATACTTAATAATTAGTTTATTTTGTAGTAGCTTTTGTCCAAAGTGACTTACAGTTGAGCTGAGCAGATGAGAGTTAAGAGTCTTGCTCAAGAACCAAACAGTGGCAGCTTGGCTGTAGTGGGACTCAAACTCTCAACATTCTGATCAGAAGCCCAGAGGCCTACACACTGAGCCATCATGTTCAGAAACCGCTGATCTCCTGGAAAATGCCTTGTTGATCAGAGGAGTCTGAGGATAATGGTTTGACTGGTTTAAGCTAACAGGAAGGCTACGGTAACTCAAACAACCCCTTTTTACAGTTGTGGTGAGCAGAAAAGCATATCCGAATGCAGAACGTGGGGCAAACCTTGGGGCAGATGTGGTCTTCAGCTGTTGAAGTCCATCAGGTTCCTGTCCTGTCTGCCAAGAACATGAATCTGAGGCTACAGCCGGCACAAGTTCACAGAAACTGTACAGTTGACATTTGGGTAAAAGACTAGGCAATGTTTTTTTTGTTGTTGTTGTTTTTTTCTTCTTATTTTTCAAATATCAGCAAGAGTCTGGCCAAAAAATTATCATTTTTTTTTTGCAGCAGCAGCACCATTCTCACTAAACTCCTGAGACTGTTGTGTGTAAAAGTTCCAGGAGATTAAATAGCTCATCTGGCAGGAACATGCATGCCACAGTCAAAGTCACCAAGATCCCATTTTCCCCATGTTTCATGTAAAAATTAACTGATGCTCTTCACCTTTATCTGTATTGATCTTATGCATTACTCTGACATATGATTGGCTCTTGAGCAGGGGTACAGGTGTTGCTGTTAAAGTGCCTGTGAGTGGCTACACTGAATGTATTGGTTAGAGTATTTGTGTAATTGAAAGATATGATAAGCAGAGTAAGGAGAGCAATAAAGGCCAATGGAGAGATCGCTGCTGCTGTGTGAATTTGTTCCCTATGTGAGTTGGTTAGATATCTAAGGTTGTGGAGCTTGCAGGCTTCTGGACTTTGTTTGCATAGGGGTGTGTCCCTGGTGCATTTTTATGGTTTCCATGGGAACACCTTCTGCTTCAGCCGCCTTCTTCCCACAGAGTGGAGAGCCACGTCCTCACTGACTTCTCCAGCGAGGCTCGACTCGCATCCATTCACGTTGCTAGGACATTTTTCTGTCTAAACATTCCAAATTCCTAAATCAATCTGATAATCATTTTGAAGAATTAATTTTGTTTCTCTGTAGATACCCAACAAAAAGTACACAATTTTTTTTTCTTTGTCTCTCATGCATCCTCTTTCTGTCTCTTTCTCAATCTTCTTTACTTTCTTGGTCTGTTACACACCTTCTCTTCTTACACATTATTCATGAGTGACAGATGGGCTTGAAGTTCAACCCATAATATTTTGCTCATATGCACATCTCCTCTTTGACTGTAGAATGAGAGGAAAAAAAATCCCATGCAATTCTTTATTCCCCTCCTTTCCCCATATAAACAATCCAACTTCCCATTTGGCTACCCTGTCAGCACGATTGGCAGAAGGTCATAGCCTAAAACTATGGGCAATATAGGCTTGCATGACAGCCAAGGAATCCAGATTACTTGCCAATACCAACAGTCCCAGATTGAGTTTGAGAGCAGTTAGGATTGGTCAACATAACAGGCCAGGAAGTGTGTTAAAAGCTAACTACTACTGCAGATCATAAACATAGCAGCTGATCTGTTTTAATAATTAAGGGTGCATAAGGGTTCCTGGTTTTTCTCTCCGAGGGGTGGGGACACTGTGGTTTAGATGAGTTCCTGCCAAATCATTTAGAGCAACCAGACCTCTAGACTACCTACAACGGATATACAAAAATGTCTATACACCCCTGTTAAAATGTGAGGTTTTTGTGATGCAAAAAATTAAACCAAGGTGAATTGTGTCAGACCTTTTTCCACACTCCATGTGAAATTACAATTTATACAAATTAAGTGAAAAACAGTCAAATATTTTTAAAAAAATACAACCACCTAGTTGCAGAAGTGTGCACATCCCTAAACTAATACTTTTGTTGAAGCACTTTTTGATTTTCTTACACCACTCAGTCTTTTTGGGTGAGAGTCTATCAGTCTGACACATCTTGACTTGGAAAAACTTCCCACTCTTTTTGCAAAAACATTCTAGTTTTATCAAATTGTGAGGGCATTTCCTGTGCACGCGCTTCAGGGCACCCCACAGATTTTTAGTTTGATTCAGGTCTGGGCTCTGGCTCGGTCATTCAAAAACTTTGATCTTCTTTTTGATGAGGAAGATGTCCTTTGTTGATTTAGACGTAGGTTATGAGTCATTGTTGTGCTGATCGTTGAAATTCCTTTTCATCTTCAGCTTACTAGCAGACACTTGAAGGGTTTGCACTGCAATCGTCTGGTATTTGTAGATATTCATGATTCCCTCCACCTTGATCAAAAGCCCCAAGAAAGGCAGATGTAAGGAACGACATCATGCTTTACCATGGGTATGGTGTTCTTTTGGTCATGTGCTTTTTTTATGGAATACCTTTTAGACTTGGTCTCATCAGATCATAACACATTTTGGTACATGGTTTGGGATGATTTTAGTTTGGTTTGGATGAAAATGGCTTCCATCTAGCCACCCTACCCCATTGCCCAGACATGTGAAGAATGAGAGATTGTTGTCACGTGCAGAGAGTAATCAGTACTGCTCAGATATTCCTGCAGCTCCTTTAGGTCTGTTGGCAGCCTCCCGGGAAAGCTTTTGTCTTGTCCTTTTGTAAATTTGGACTGATTTCCTGTGCTTGGTAATGTCATTGTGGTACCCCATTTTCTCCACTTGTTAATAATGGCCTTCAGTGTTCTATGGTAAATATTAATGTTTTGGAAATTATTTTATACCACTCTCCTGATCAATACAAATGGGATATGGTACATGCTTTGTAAGCTCTTTGCAGACCATGGCTTCAGCAATCAAGATGAAACCAAGATGATGTCAAGAAGATCCTATAGAAACAGTTTTTTTTTTATTCTTTTTATTTGGGGTTAATCAGAATAATTTCATTGACAGTTGGTTTCATTTTTTTTAACATCACAAAAAACTGTCATTTGTACAGGGGTGTGTAGACTTTTTATATCCATTGTAGATTTTCAGTAAAAGATAATAAACTGTCCCTTTTTATGCTACACTCACTGAGGTGGTACCTTCAAGCGTATATCATTTGTGCATTTGTTTACATGGGAAGGTCAATGTTCTGTACCTCATGTAAAATAAGTAAATCATGTAAAGTACATCATTTGAGCATAAGGACCTGTGTTGTACCTTTTGAAGTGTAAATTTGCATTTGTTCCTTGGGGAGCTATAATGTACCTGTACAGTATCTGTCTCTGACAGTGTACCATGAAAACAAACGAAACTAGGGCAAGTGGAGGGGCTACTGTGGCATAGTCCTATTATATTTTTTTTTACACATGTTTACAGTAGTATGGAAGCGCTTTTATATAAGATAATTGAAGACATGCTTGAAGATGTTTGCACTAGCCACTTCTTGAAGGTTCTTGAAGGTCTTTTGCTATCAGACTACTTATACCAGAGCTCCTTACTTTTATGAAGTTCTTTCCTTATTTGATGTTTTCCATTGACTCAGGCCATAGCACAGTGCATTATGGGAAAGAATTGAGGGGTGTCAAGTGCATTTGTATCGTGCCGTTAGTGAAATCAGGAGAACTGGGTGAATATCTGTTGTTTTTTCAAATTAGGCTATCGTAAAGAAACCTTTTAGTTCAAATGCCTTCAGCCTCTCTTAATTCTGACAAATTACAGAGGAGTGATGAAAACTAATTGTATATCTGCCTGATTTTTCTGCTCCTTAACTATTAGTGCGCATCCTTAATATTGTATGTTAGTGTGTGTCCCTGTGTCTGTGTAGTTCTGCATTGTGTCTTTTGATTAGGTGCTTATGGACAGGAATAAGGGTGAAGCAGTCTTGTAGGCACAAAACACGTCACTCGCTCACTAATGTACTCTTGTTGCTATAGGCACTTTAGTACAGAGAGGGAAATGAGGACAGCGAAAATACTGCTGATTTCTATAGATGTCCGTTTAAATGGGGACAAAAGCAGGATAATGTTTATGGCATTCCCAATGAATGCTAACAGTTTAAGGGAAGGCTCTTTTTATACCAGATGTGGCAAATACAGCTAACTGTGGCATTGTCCAGTATGTTTCCATGTTAATCAGTGTAGCCTTCTGCAGCACACATATGATTGACACTCACTTTCACACTCACTCACACTCACTCTCTCTCTCTCTCTCTCTCTCTCTCTCTTTCACTCACACACACACAAAGCATATTTATGCCATCACATATGTGATTCTATATAATTAAATATTATGTTTTCCAGCGTCTATCCATAATCTAAACAGTACTTGAGCAACTCACATTCTGGCCTAGGTTAAAAAAAAAAACCCACCTTATTTGGTCATATACACAAGTAACAATAATGATCCGACATTCATTACAGACATTTGCATGCCATTTATAAACCCATTGCAAGAAAGCACAGAAATAAATGCACCACCTTCTGACTATATTGAAGCAGCTCATGTCTGATTTATATTGCATGTTATATTTGTTAGCCCAAAGAATGGATGTTAGGTTCAATATAAAAAAATCATAATTGGGTGGAAGAAAGCCTGTCGAGAACCTCCTGCCTCTATTTTGGATTGCCTAAAACTGCAATCAGTTTGCGATCGCTTGCAAATGGTACAAAATGCTGTGGCAAGATTATTGACTGGCACCAGAAAAGGTGAGCACGTTAATCCTGTCCTTGCCGCTTCACACTGGTCGGCAGTCAATTTCCACATTGATTTAAAAATCTGCTATACGTTTTAAAGCTTTGCACGGGCTTGCTCCCCAGTACATACGTGATTTTCCTTACCCCATATACTGCCTCAAGATCCCTTCAATCATCCAGTCAACTACTCCTTTCAGTCCCTCGTTCATGCTTTAAAGCCGACGGTGACCCGGCATTCTCTGTAGCGTCTCCCAGGCTCTGGAATAGTCTCCCGTTTATTATTACATCTTCCCCCACTGTTGCCAAGTTTAAATCTTCTCTGAAGACCCATTTTTATTCGGTATCTTGCAATTCGGTCTGAGGATGTAGAATTTGTTTGTCCACCGGTAATTGGTATTATTAAATGTTTGTTTATAAATCTGTTTTATACTACTTGTATAGCACTTTGTTTTCAACTTCTGTGGTTTTTAAATGTGCTTCATAAAGAAATAAATAAACTAATTGTGAGAAAAAGCCTGTAAATGTAATATAATCATAATAAGGATATATTGTATAATGTAAAAAAAAAAAAAAAAAGCTTTTAATATTGGTACACACTAAAGCTGCAGCAATCTGTAATAATCGATTATGAAAATCGTTGCTAATGAATCTCATTATCGGTTAGTTGGTCTGCGCATGGCACGGGGTACTTTTACTCACTACGTTACTTCTGTTCATAAAACACTCATTAGAGAGTAAATACTAAAGTTGTGACCCAAATGACATAGTACACACTTACACTATGCAGTGTGTCCCCTACTGTCTTGTGTATGAATTTTAAAAAGGTAATATTGTCTCAAAAGGAACACGTGCGGTTTTTTTTCTAACCAGAAGTATAAGCTGTTTCCCAGTCAACGGTGCATCACATCAAATGCATGTATTGCGACGCCACTAGCTTTAGCAGACACCAGAGTCCAGGGCAATTTACTTTGCGTCAACGTCACCTTTTATACCCAACTTGCCTTAGTCACCATCAGACAGAGGTGAACAACTCACGTGACTGAGGCAGAAAGTGTGTGATCTCCAAGTCCTCCAAGACTAAATTCACAATACGCGACTTTCAACGTCAGCAGATGGCGGTGCTGTTTACACTACACGGCTTGCTGTCTTGTAATCGGGAGTCATGAAGTCATTGTGTTCACATTGTGATTTCTCAGCGACAGGGGGTCACACACTACACAATCTGACAACGACTTTCTGGTGTCCAGACTGCGTTTTGTCTGAAACTCCTAAAGTGGAGTTTGTGAAGCACGACAGCGCTGCACGAGCACAAACTTGTGCTTATATCCTAAAGAAAACAGTTGTATAAAGTTTTAGTATGAAGTTTATATTTGTAACACTCAGTTTGTGGATTTTATTTTAATAAACAAATAAATGGTACTGAAAGTTTGTCTCCCATCCGATTAATCGAAAATATAATCAGCCAACTAATCGAATCGATTATGTAAACAATCATTAGGCACAGCCCTAGTACACACAGAGACGGTTGGTGAACACGTACATACATCAGGTTCTCCTTGTTGTGTGCCCTTGTTTCTGCAGTAGGAGTTTTAGCTCCTTGGAGCGGGATTTGAAAAGAGTCGGACAAGATCCTGCTCAGTTTTGTTTGAAGAAATATGGACCTGTGTATAAGAAATGCTCGACACCGTCTGCAGCTGGAGCTGGCTGAGTGACTCAGTCACAGGAAGCCAGGTCAGCTCCTTCCACTGCTGACATAGATCCAGTGTTCTGTTTCAGATGTATGTTTTTTCAGTGTGTTTTCACTGGAAGCTCAAGACCTACCCAGCTTCAGCTATAGGAGGAGAGAGACTCGGTGCTGGAATGCATGCAAAATGGTGTAATTATAGCCTTTCAGCATGTGTGTGTGTGTGTGTGTGTGTGTGTGTGTGTGTACGCCTGGAGAACAGCATGTGTAACTATGTTTAGAAAGCCGTACTCTGCCATGTATGTATTTCTTGGAGTATGTGTTTTCCTCCATGTGTGTCAGGAGAGCCGAGAGCTGTCAGTGTGATCATGGAGGTCGCTCTGTGAGCCACGGGAGAGCTGAAATACCCAGCCTAGTGTTTCATTTGAGCAGGCCTGTCCAAACAGCCAGTCACACAGAGAGAGAGAGGTGCAGTTCTCCAGGGAGAGAAGACTGGCCTTAACTCATGTTTATTCTCTGCACAGCCTGCAGGCAACGTAGAAATGTGATGTCCCTTCATCTCCTACTTGTGCCTGTGATGAATAGAGAAAAGACGAAAGCTGTGTTTTCTGTATGCAAGTGTGTGGCTGCATGTGTGCACTCGGGCTAACTCACTGCCCTGTGGTAATGTCTCTCTTTCTCTCGCCCGCCCGCCCGCCCTGACTGCATAAGCAGTATACACATCACTATAGTGTTGAGCACAAACATTCCACATGCCAACAAAATATGCCCACCCTAGGCTGGTGGGATTCAACAATTTAATCATCTCTACATGAGTTGCTGCCATAACATCCAGTGGCATTTCCTCTGATTGTATTATATTACCAGAACTGCCAACCTTTTAAGCATTTTGTGTTGGAGCTTCGCAGTTTAACACGCGAGTATGCTAGTATGAGATGTCACTCAAAAACACACCACAAGAGCAGTCTTTTTCTCCCCAGTCAAATGGGAGGTGAGCCAATAGAAGTATGAATTTGGGATCATTTGTGTAGGTGTTTTGAACTGTCTGATATATTTACGCACTGCCTGGAAGCCCTACACGCCTTCCCCATATCACAGGCTCTCAGGACTGACTGGTTCCCTTGCTTTCTGTCCCGGTCAGTGGAGCATGCTTTGAGTCAGTTATTGTGAGCAATTAAAATCCAGTAACTTACCTTATACATGTATATAGTTACAGTAATATCAGTTAGCTGTTTTTATTTGACAAACTAGCCAAAATATTTCAATAAACAGTAGAGCGAATAAATACGCATTTCCACTAAATCAGCTTTTAAGTTCACAATGTCAGCTTGTGTTTGAGGGAATGTGCTTTTATATTAGGTTACGCATACAGGAATCGCAGCTCATGTTTTATTATAGTAGTTTCCTTGTTTAGTTTTTTTTTTTTAAATATTTATTTTTACAAAGTGTAAAGAAATTCCAGTGACGTCGACATCCGATGACACGCAGTAGTGTTGTGTGCGATTACTGAGTGTCGTGTCTGTTAGTTGGCTGCTCCTGACTGCACAAGCCGGGTGAGGATTACATCATCATCTGAAGGAGCATGCTCAGTGAGCTGAGCTCTAGCACACAGTGAGCCTCCACACTGAGCTCTCCCCTCCTCCTCCCCTCCACACATAATACGCTAGCGCCTGAACAAGCAACACCGCTCTTTTTGCTCTTTTCCTTTTTCCTTTTCTCCAACAGAAGTCTGCATGGACCTCGCTCTTGCCGTCCTGTTATCTTGTGACGTCTGATATGCACTATTTGTCTGGAGATATGCATCCTATGTAACTGGAGAGAAGAGGAGGCAAATCTGTCATTCTCACAAGCTGTGTGTGCGTGTGTGTGTGTGTGTTAGCCCTCAGGCAGCACTGTTGGGCACACAGTACTGTAAACAGGCTTTAACCTCGTCACCCCATTCTACGTAATTGGCTCGGCTTCACACGACTCACACAGGGATTAAATATTTGAGTTCAGCAGAGCGCAGTGTGCAGACATGTAATATGTGTTGAATGACTAAAAACACTACAGTCCCTGTTTATCTCATATTAATATTTCACTAGTTGTCACTTTTTGGATTAATTAGCATAATGTTATTAGAGGTGTATATAAGTCATGTCCAGCTCTCATCTTTTGTGCTATTTTATGTGCTCAAAGCATGTTCATTAAGTTTCCCAAAACAAACCCTTATGTAGCAAAGCTCAAAACCACTGACAGACATACAGCAAGGGGTTTAAAGCATCGGCTGTCGCAAGCTTTATTCATAGGATCTATTTTGTATGTGTCACATGATCTGCTTCCGTTCACTTTTATATCATGGAACTAGTTTGCTGCCAATATTGCCGATATACTTGTGCTGCTACATTACATACGGTGGGGGGAAAAGTATTTGGTCCCCTGCTGATTTTTGTACGTTTGCCCACTAACAAAGAAAGGATCAGTCTATAATTTTAATGGTAGGTTTATTGGAACAGTGAGAGACAGAATAACAAAAAAATCCAGAAAAACGCATGTCAAAAATGTTATAAATTGATTTGCATTTTAATGAGGGTGGTAGTAGTAGTAGTTTCACACTGTTGTGTATTTGCACTTTATGTAGTCTTGCGTATTGTTCTG
This sequence comes from Noturus placidus, assembly GCA_022414735.1. Lineage (NCBI taxonomy): Eukaryota > Metazoa > Chordata > Actinopteri > Siluriformes > Ictaluridae > Noturus > Noturus placidus. The sequence goes on from JAFFST010035290.1 coordinate 188,293, forward strand.
TGTTGCACCATGGACCGGAGGAAACCACATTTTGTTCCAATGTATACAAGCTATATCGAGGAATGACAATAAAAACAACACATGACCAAACATATGCGCACACACGTGATACTGGACCATTTACTCTGCATGTGCTTTAGAAGCCTCTTATTCCTGCTTATAGACATTTTTACATTTGAAACTACTGATTATTGTTAGTTATCTGGATTGCATGAAGGAAGGAACAGATTTAGCATTTCTACTCAAATATGAGGCTTGTAATCTGAGCAGTATATTTAAAAATGTATTTAAATCTGACTGTTATTTTGTGATTTTAAGGAACAGCAGATTGAGTCTGAGGCAGAATTCCAGACAGTTAACCTAACATTAGTCCAGCAGACTGTTCCACTTGTACAATTTTTTTGGCAGCAGTGACTCCAATAATGTACTGATAATGTCTTTTTCATCAACTGTGTGTGTGTGGGAGAGCATTAATTTACTTAAAAGGTATAGTAGAACAGATAATGTGCTTCAAATTAGCTCTTGTTTAAGAGTTCATTTAAATAATAACATTAGAAGATTATTTATAAGTGGCTTATGTAATTCAGTAATAAAACATGATGGAAAATCATCAATGATTGTGTGGAGTGTTGTGGCCTGATTTATATGATTATTTTCCAAAAAAGCCCCCAAAAAATGAATTTAATCCATTTTGGAATAAGACTGTAACAGACCAAAATGTGGGAAAAGTGAAGCGCTGTGAGTACTCTCCGGATGCACTGTATGACAGCGGTTTGTCAATAATTATACTTTTATATTTATTAAAGAACAACACAGACACTTTAAAAAAAAAAAAAATCTATTTATAGAAGTATTTAATGTTGTGGAACAAATTAGTTCCTATTATTACTTATGTTATAGCAGCTATAAACTCACCAGCTTCTCTCTCTCTCTCTGTCAATTAGATATTTCTTTTTTAAATATTATGAGCTAGAATGTATATATATATATATATATATATACATCACCTAGGCTTCTTCCAATTTTCAGCTGCCCAGTTTTGGTGGGCCTGTGTTCGACGTGACATGTGTTCTAAGATGCCTTTCTGCTCTGCGCGGTTGTAAAAAGTGGTTATTTGAGTTACCGTGGTTGTTTATTCAGGTTGTGCTGCTTTGTGGATGGCTGACTGTCTCGTGTCCCAGAAGGGTGGCCACGCTTCCCAGTGGGGTGTTATTAGTGTATTAGCTGTCCTGGGTTCCACCCACACAGCAGAGCAGCTCTACACTGTTCTCATCTTAACAAACCTAAAACTGTTTGCATAAACCATTGACACCCAGCCATGCGCAAAGTCTGAGCCGCAGGAAATAATATACCTCTGTTACTGACCGAGCAGCTTACTTCAGTGCAGCAGTTTGGATACGGGGTATTACAGACACACATGAACTCACTATCTGATTAATTCAGTACATGTGGAGCAGCTAATTATGGCTGACGTATCTTTCAGACCTTTTTATGGTTTGTGTTTTTAACGTTCACTAAAAATAAGCGGTATTTAGAGTGCGTTTTCTTGTTTGAGACTGTGTGTTTGCTCATGCCTTTGGGATTATACTGGCGAGGCATAGATGTTAATGTTTGGCTGAGTGGAGCACACATTGTGTTTCTGAATCTTTTATTAAAGTTGAGTGAGTGAGGTATCACAGTGCTTCCCTCACTGCCTTTCACACAAGTGTGTGTTTGTGTATGGTTAGGAAAGATGTCATGTTTTGTCAGTTTAAGCTATCTGATGCGTGTCTCTCGTGTTGCAGTGGGAAGAACACAACCAGACATGATCACTAACAAACTCGTCCAAAAGGCTGGATGGAAGCTGTACACCTGGGTGATGAGTCAGGTGTTGAGGGGTAGAGCACACAGAATCCAAGAGCCGTCAGCGATTGTGCTGTGTTGTATGGAGCATGTTGAGACCGTAGAGGTGTCCCCTTCCTCCTCCTACTCACTGTCACTGTTCCTGTCACTGTTCTGCCGTTTCTCTGAAGTGTCTCTCCTGCTCTGCTCTCAGGTACTCGAACCCTGGATGGCATTCTGGCAGCCTGGGATAGAGATCCTATGGAAATCGTCAGGCATCTAATTATATTTGTAGATATCACCGACATCCATTTTGGTTGTTAACCAGCAGAGTAACATGCGATGCACATGAAAGTGACATTTCACAGACCTGTGGCTGGAAGGACAAAAACATCTGCACCATCATGATTAATAATGGCATCTTAATGGCGCATGAACCACCCACAGGCTTTTCCTAAGCGAGTACAAAATGCACACCCACATGCACACACTGTTGTAATATAAGTGTACATTGATAGTAAGGTGACTTTATTAGTCATGCATATAGTCATGACAACATAACGATATTGTGATGTACTGTATTATAGCAAGAGGCAGTGGTGTCTCGGAGCTTAAAGACTTTGCGTTATTAATTAAAAAGGCGAGATTTTCCTGTGTCCTCTCAGTGTCCGTGTGGGTTGAGTCTGGGTTCTCTGGTTTACTCGCACCTCCAAAAAACATTCCTGTAGGTGGATTGGCTACACTAAAATGGCCCTTATTTTTTGTTAGTGTGAATCTCTGGTTTGTCTCCTTCAGAAGGCTGTTACTGAGCATGGCACACGGCGAGTTTGCTGGCCGGCATTACAGGTGGAGATCAACACAAGCTCAGCCAAGTGTTTCATTTCCTTCTGAGTGAAAATACTGAGTTGGTTGAGTGCAAACTTCATCAGAGGATATTAAAATCTAAAACCAGTATTAAAAAAACAGCATTATATACGAGCATTCCGTGTGACTACTTGGGTTCTGTGATCACGTTGTTATACCAGGTGTAGTTATAAGCACTTATAGTGCACCTAACTTTATCAAAAGAATTAATCCCGAATGAGATGATTTGAAAATGTACATTTGGGTAATGTATTGCCTAACAGGAATATTACAGTGTAATAAATACATTGAATCTAAAAGATAGTTACATTATGATGTTACCTTCATGTGGATAGATATGTAATGCAGACAGTATTGACTCGGCGGCTGGATAATATTATATACTTATTCATGTTACCTTTAAATACTGAATGGCTGATAACTTGACCAATGTTATGTTTCTGTACACACACTTGTCACGTTGTTCTTTTTAAATACTAAGTACAGGCTGTCCCAAAAGTCTCCATATATAGGGGACCGTGTTTGCCAGCACTACATCAGTCGTGCTTTCGGCAGTGGATATTCATGGACGTCTACCTTTCGGTTGGTCCGTAGTCTTTTTGAAATCCTTCATAGGTTTTGTGTGTGTGCGCGTGCATGCGATGCTCGCCACGTTTCCTTTTAAAGTCCTCCACAACCTTGCGACAGCTTCCCGATCCAGCCATGAGAATGATTTCAATACATTCTTTTTTTTGTCAGAGGTGTTCTTAAAGGCTTTCTTTTATTTATATTTATACAGTGCCTTGCGAAAGTATTCGGCCCCCTTGAACTGTTCGACCTTTTGCCACATTTCAGGCCTCAAACATAAAGATATAAAACTGTAATTTTTTTGTGAAGAATCAACAACAGGTGGGACACAATCATGAAGTGGAACCAAATTTATTGGATATTTCAAACTTTTTCAACAAATAAAAAACTGAAAAATTGGACGAGCAAAATTATTCAGCCCCCTTAAGTTAATACTTTATAGCGCCACCTTTTGCTGCGATTACAGCTGTAAGTCGCTTGGGGTATGTCTCTATCAGATTTGCACATCGAGAGACTGAAATTTGTGCCCATTCCTCCTTGCAAAACAGCTCGAGCTCAGTGTGGTTGGATGGAGAGCGTTTGTGAACAGCAGTTTTCAGTTCTTTCCACAGATTCTCGATTG
>JAFFST010035311.1:19424-21924 GCA_022414735.1 Noturus placidus
TCTGTTTTTATGATATTTTTGTTAGTTTTTTTTTCGGGTTATGAATTTTTTTAAGTTTTTGTTTTTTTTGGTTGATCCTTTATGCCTGTATTATCATATTAAACTATAACCAGCCAAATCGTCTCCTCGTTATTCATTTTATTATGATTTAACATTAGTCATTTTTCTTCCTTTTTTGCTTTGTGTCATTCGTATCATTTTTATTAACGTTACTTGATCGCTTCTAAGTGCACTATGGAGTGAGCAGAGCTGAATGGGATGCGCCGAGGCAGTATGTGGGTTTGGGTCTGAGATGTGTTCTTCCTGTATGTGCCATTTAAAGAAAAAGATAGAGGTTTTGTATTTTAAACAGTTTTACATGCTGTACAGAAGGAGAGGTGTGTGTTTGTTTGGTTTTTTTCCTTAAAGGGTTTAAATGGAATTTGATGAGAGGTATTTTCACCTCCATGTGACTGTTTAAGCCACGCCCGTTTTACATTTGGCTCTGCCTTACAATGAGATGCTTTGTGTAAGTGCTATTTCCTTGTTTGCGCCATCAATGAAATAAGACATGTTTAATGGAATTTGGGACCTAGCATTTCAACTAATACATCAAATAAGCTGCTACTCTAAACTCCACCCATGTTGCATTTAGCCCCACCCACAAGTCACTTTTTTTAACCAATGTCTTGGATTAAGACTTGTGTGTTTGTGTGAATCTCATAATGAACCCACAATGCATTTCTGCATTAAACCGAAGCTGTTTTTATTACAAAATGGTGGACGAAGCTGTTTATACTGAGGCATGGCGGAGTTGCACAATTCCAAGTCATCTACAATCAGACATCCCTCTGCGCTGAACTTTGCATTTTTAACACCACGCCAACATAAGGACAGAAAAAGCTTTCGATCGTAAATTCTCTGAGAAGAGGGTGGTGTATCTCCATCCTCTGAATCCCACCTCAGCTTTATGCAACTTCTCTCCTTTGACCTGTTTGGCTTCCCATAAGGCCTTACATTGTGGTGAATAGAGTGTAGAGGTGTGTGTGTGTGAGAGAGAGAGATTTGAGTGATTCTGTTACCTGTTAAATCTGTTCTTTCACATGTGACTGTACTGTTTTGTATTGTTGTGTAGGAGATGTGTTCATTAGGCATATTTTCAATAAAGCTTTCAGGGTTTTGAAAAACGCCATGCGCCATGCTAATGACTTCCCAACTGAGACATGGAATAATTAGTAACTGAATAAAGTGGGTGGAAACAGAACCAGAGATATTGTAATAAACGAACCCTGGCTGCTCTTCGGTCTGTGGATGTTCTCCGTTTTTGTTCGTTTGCTTGTGTCTGAACCTGGAGATTTCTTGTCTTGAATTCATTAGTGTGCTATTTGAAAAGCAGCTGGCCCATCAGCATCTTGATTAAAGGTAGTTACATTACTGCGAAAACAATGTGCAGTGGGTCTGGTCACAGTGTTAGGAGGAGCAGGGTGATCCCATGCGGTGATCCCATGCGGGGATCCCATGTGGTGATTCCATGTGGGGATCCCATGCGGTGATCCCATGCGGGGATCCCATGCGGGGATCCCATGTGGTGATTCCATGCGGGGATCCCATGCGGTGATCCCATGTGGGGATCCCATGCGGGGATCCCATGCGGGGATCCCATGCGGTGATCACATGTGGGGATCCCATGCGATGATCCCATGCGGTGATCCCATGTGGTGATCCCATGTGGTGATCCCATGCGGGGATCCCATGTGGGGATCCAGGGTGATCCAGAAGCTCCACATCTCCCTGTGGGGTTCAGTTTAATGCAGTTTATTCAGTAAAGTGGGCTATTTATTATTATTTTTTTTTAACTCTAATCATTACAATGACATTTTTTTAAATAGTATGTTCACACATTCAGTGATTTAATGATCTACAGATCCAAACCCAACTAAATGTGCAGAAAAGCCCTAAAGGTAAACAAGTGTAAACACTAATGTGTTCGTGTACAAGTTATTCGGTTTGTTTGTTTGTTTGTTTACAGAAGTAGCATAATGATAACTGGTATAAAATATACAACTAAATCTGATAAATAATCAAAGAATAAACGAAAACATAAGGAGCAACTTGGCATAAATCCACTCTGTATTCAGCCATTTTGGATTCTTTACACTGTACGCCATTGCGCTTACGTACTAGCGTCAACACGCACTGGGGCGTGACGTCACGACGCACAGCACGTATCAGCTGTTTTTAATGGCCGGTAGGCGGAAGTGTTTTCGTCACCCGAGCTCGGAGTGACTTCAGGCCGGTGAGAGGAGCTGTCTGTCCGGTCAAACTCTTCCAGGAGTCCCGCGGAGAGCCATGGCGGCTCTGTCGGCCCAGTCTGAGGAAGACTGGCAGGACTTTAACGAGTTTACAGCGGCCTCGGACGCCACGTCGGAGCCGGTACACTGTGAGCCGGAGGAGCCGCGGGAGGAGCAGGAGGAGCAGGAGCCGGGGTTCTCAGCGTTCTGCTCCGCCGTGGAGGACACGG
>JAFFST010035311.1:31924-36951 GCA_022414735.1 Noturus placidus
GAAAGATAAAGAATCCAGAACCCTTGAAGAACCCTTTCTTCTTCAAAATGGTTCTTCTGAGGTTCTTTAAGTGTTTACTGGATAATAAAGGGTTCTAGGCCGAATTATTTCCTATAACGAAGAACCTCTATGGGTTCCTCCAGAGTGACCAGTGAAGAACCTTTTGAGTTTTGGGGTTTTTTGTAAGAAATTCACAAGCACGTCTGTTAACGCGAGTCAGAACCAAACTGCTGGACACAGACAGAATAATAACGAAAGAATAGAACGGAGAACGTTCTAGATAAAGTCTAGAAAACGTTTGCTAGTTGCAGAGCTACACCAGTTTTAAAATTTACTTCAGAGAACCAAAGATGGACTTGTATTTCCAGGTGACTCAACATTTTAGCTTTTGCAAGTTAGCATTTAGCATCAGAAGCACAGAAGCTTTCTTTTTTTTGTAGAGTTTTTTAGCATGTAATGATTAACGGGTTTGTCTCTGTGTCCGCTAATATTTTATTCATTTGCATGTTTTCTTGTAGCGTGGACATCATGAACTGTCGTCATGGACACTTTTTTTTTTTTAATCCCCCATTGGCTGAAATCACCAGTGTGATAAACGTAGTTCGTTCACAACATTGACTTTGCTAAAGCTAGCTAGTTTGTTTTGTATTTTTTTGACTGGAAAAGCTAGCTAGTGTTTAAACACGGGGCTAAAATGAACTACAATAACCAGATAAACAAACAGCTCCATAAAATACAGAATTAAACATGGCTAGGTGGTTAGCAGTTCCACCGGCAGTTGTTTTTGTAGTAGCTCGCTAGTTTTGTAGATAAAGCACAGGACGCCACACCAGCGTTAGCTGCATGCACTTTTTATTTTTTAGTTTTATATCTTTAGCGCTAATGAGATTGAGGAAAAGGGAAGTTTTTCAGTGAGGATCTAAATATCCCATGATGCTTTGCGAAGCGCCCCTTTTATACTCTATTTCTGATGGTTTCCGGACGGTTTTTAACGCACCCCGTGTTCGCGTATAAGCATGTTAGCGTGTATAATAAAGCAATAATTTATTTAAATGCTTCACGTTTGATCGATGTTAGCTTGTGAACATGGCTGCGGGTTTTAATTCCACAATACAAATCTTTACATAGAGTTCTCTAATTTAATGTTAGCTTAGCTACAGAGCTAGCTGGTTAAAACGAGCGCAGTTTAGATGTTGTTAAACTCCTGTATTGTGTAAGTAAAGCCGGGATTTTATGCTAAACGCTAAGTCGAGGAGAAGAAGGTGTGATGGATATTTTTAAGTGAGCTCCGTCTTTGAGAGGAAGTGAAAGAGGAAGTGTCAGAAACAGTGTTGAAACAGACATTTTAGCGATGAGGTCATTTTCAGCTCCTCACATTCACAAGAGATTTTATATTTATATTTTTTCAAAAGAACAAGCAACAGAAATGCTGATTTTTTTTTAAACTGCCTGACGTTTTATACATAAAGTTATTTTTAAAGCAGCATTACCTCGTAGTGATTAATTTATTTAGTTTTATAACCAGCTCCTGCTCTGTAACCGTACAAATGTTTTTGTGCCTCATGATTCATCTGCAATAAATGCTAACGTGCTAAAAGTGCTGTCTGATTGTTGTATTTATTTATAAAGAAAATAGCAGAATTGTGGATTTTAATCTCTTTGTCTAACATTACCTAACTAATTTAGTACAAGCTAGTCACTGAAAGCCTTGTGGTCCATGCTAATTCCATGCTAATTCCCTGTAGGAGAATTAGCCTAGCTAGCAGAGTGCAGTGCAGCTTCTGAGGTAAAGTTCGCATAAAATACCTTTTATTCAAACACATTTTTCTAGAGCTAAAATGCTTTGTGTTTATTTATGAAGGAAAGAAATCTGGTGACGGCTGCTTCAGTGATAATATATACTTAGCTAACGGGTGCTAATGCTAACGCTAACTCGGGGAATTAGCAGAAAAGCTTTGGCAGTTTCCTGGTTAAAGTTAACTCAGATAGCATCCTGATGTGGGCCACTTCAGGCTGTGATACAGCACTGCTGCTGGCCTTCTATTGGCCCGGATGAAATGGATATAAGCCGGAAGTGGCCCGTATGTAAAATATGGCTCAAATATCCCAAATCACAAGTGGGACTTTTCAGGCAAAGATGCGACGCTCACATCAGTGTGTAATCTGGATGTGACCCGAAAGTGGCCCATGTGGTAAATAGTGAAAATGCGGGAAGTGGGCCGGATCTGGGCCAAAGCAATTTCACTATCTAGGAAAATAACGATTCGGCCAAAATGATATTGCTCTCACGAGTCATATATAAATCCGCATTTGTTTAGTTTTTTTAAACAGGAAATGTTTTTATTGGAATCAAATCTCAGTGGGATCAGCTAGCATTACTAATGCTAATAATGCTTAGCACAAACCAAATTTTCTCCAAATCAGTCAAACAATATGTCCGATTACATGTGAGCGGTTATCCATCCATCCATCCTCAACCGCTTATCTGTAATCGGGTCGCGGGGGTAGCAGCTCCAGCAAGGAACCCCAAACTTCCTTTTCCTGAGCAACATTAACCAGCTCTGACTGGGGGATCCCGAGGCGTTCCCAGGTCAGTGTGGAAATATAGTCTTTCCACCTAGTCCTGGGTCTTCCCCGAGGTCTCCTCCCAGTTGGATGTGCCTGGAACACCTCCCTAGGGAGGCGCCCAGGGGGCATCCTTACCAGGTGCCCGAACCACCTCAACTGACTCCTTTCAACGCAAAGGAGCAGCGGCTCGACTCAGAGTTCCTCTCGGATAGCCGAGCTTCTCACCCTATCCCTAAGGGAGAGGCCAGCCACCCTCCTGAGAAAACCCATTTCAGCCGCTTGTACCCGCCATCTAGTTCTTTCGGTCATTACCCAAGTTATTACACTGTTACAAGCACATTTGGCTCCTCTTTAAGATAAAAAGAGTTTATTTCATTAGATTATATTCACAGATCTTTATATCATATCTGTTCTCTTATACTGCTGTCTGTAAGTAAGTAAGTAAAATGTATTTATAAAGCACATTTCATACAGCAAAGCGGACCAAGGTGCTGAACAGAATAAGAGAATAAAATAAACCGAATAAAAATAAATAAAAACAGACAGTAGACAACATTAACTTTCAAAATGTGAAAGTTGTCTGTCTTTCCATGTAATGACATCATCATGCTGTGAGAACCCTCGTTTACATTTCTCGCGCTCTGATTGGACGAGACGGCGTGTCCGTGTGCGCTGACGTCATGCTGCGTGTTATCTCCACTTCAACAGGCGTCTTCATTCCTACGTCTCTGGACACTCTCCTGGACACTCAGGGGTTAGAGGTCAGGGGTTAGAGGTTGGTGTCGGTGAACATGGTGTGCTCTTTCCTCACGGTGCTGAAACCTTTAATGGTGTCGACAAACTCCTCATCAAACTGAGAGAGAGAGACAGTAAAGAAACGATTGACCTTTATAACAATTACAATAAATACATTTAGTGTTAATTATGTCAATAGCGTAATGTGTAAGAGTAAATTAAATCAAAATTGAATGTATAAAAATGTATCTATCTATCTATATAGATATCGCAGGTTCTCACCATTCCGCTGTCGTGAGCTCTAAACTGGGGGTCCCACACGTCGTCCTGCCCCTCCCCCACCTTCCTGTCAATTAGCTGACTCACGCTGCGCCGCAAAGGATTCTGGGTAATATCTTGAGAAGACATGTGGACCGTTGACACGGTAACGACCCCTATCTGACTCTCCGTTGCGCCGTCACTGTTTTCCATTCCTTTACTGTCGATCAATTCCTGTGAAAGATCAAACGTTAGTGCTGTGTTCCAATCCTCCGCCCACAGAGGGTTAATACACACTTGTGCACTTTCCCTCGGTTTATTTATTAGCTTGAGTGAAGTGTTGAGTGTGAGATGTGGGAGAGTCACAGGGGTCTCACCTCCATGCGCATGGTGAAGGCTTTCAGTGTGACGGTGTTTGGTGAACTGGTCGCATCAGGAATCGTATCAAACTGTGGATTAAACACATTCATACTCTAATATATAATCTCTAAACTATAATGTATAAACCATAATCTCTCATTCATAATCTATAAACTCTATAAACATATCTGTAATGTATAAAGGTAAAACTCCGAGTCTATAAGAAATGACGTTAGGGGTGTCTCACCAGGTAGGCGTTGCTGGGGGGGTAAATGCCCCGGGGACTGCGGGCTTGTAGGGGCATGGGGATGAGAGGGGGGCGTTCTCGGGCATAGGGTGGGTGGGACAGAGCTCTGTGCAGGCCGACGCCCAACGAAATTCCAAACAGGATCAAAGCTACGGCCGCCATCAACACCATGAACCACAGCTGCATGTATAAAGGGGCGGAGCCTGCAGGAGTGGCCAATACCAACACTGCAGGACACACCCGATATTATTATTATTATTATTATTATTATTATTATTATTAATACATTAACCAATTTGGGGTGCTGTGCTTAAAGACTAATTAATTTCCCCGTGCTCTAGCCTCAAGGGGATGTGCTGATGGTTTAAGAATTTGTCCACAAGTGACATGGTGCGTGTAAAATATGTGAAATATCACAGGACAGTCCAGAGGATTATCAGATGGGCTTTTCACTCAGGATTAGCGTACAGAGAAGCTTCACACCACATTCTCCCGTTACACTCCTCTTAATAATTCATCTCCATCTCTCAGTCCAAATGACTGCTCTGTTCTCATTGACCTGTTTAAAGAGTTGTCTCGAGCGTAAAGTTATTACAGCTGCATTTAGATTCATGACATAAATCAATTAAACAAAGCAAGTATTACAGAATTGAAATGAAATGAGAGGCAGTAGGGAGTTTATTCCAGCTCCACAACAGAACGTGTGAAGAACATAGTGATGCTTTATAAACATTAAAACAGTGAAAGTACCACACACACACACACACACACACACACACACACACACACACACACACACACACACACACACACACACACACACACACACACACACACACACACACACACACACACACCC
>JAFFST010035393.1:462-7962 GCA_022414735.1 Noturus placidus
CCCCCCCCCCGGATGGAGATATATATATATATATATATATATACACACACACACACACATATATATATATATTAATCATAAGCAGATAAGTAACATTATAAAAATGCACATAACTACAAAGACCAATAAAATGAAGCCATGTCGAAAACACGCTGGAACACTACGGGTCCCCGCAGCATCTGATGCCTCTCTAGTAAACATTCGATCGCAGCACTGCTGACTTGTTGATCTTAATATGTCTCAGATATCCAGCGCAATAACACGCAGAACCGTGCTGAGAAAACAATACAACTATTTTACATCGAGTGTTTCCATGGAAAGCGGACGCTTAGCAACGAGCGCAGCTAGCTAGCTTATTTAGCCGGTTAGCTTTAAGCTAGTAAGTATTAAGAACACTTAGGAGTGAAACCCTTGAATTATTTTAAATATTCCTCTAAATATTGCACGATTATATGTATGTGTACCTTCGTGCCATCCACATAGGCTGGGATTTCCCCTTTTCCAGGAGAAAGCACCTTTTTCTGGATGCCATCCGCACTGAGCTGCTCAGCAACTTCCTCCATTCTCGGTGCTAGAAAATGTAAGCTGTCGAGCCGACCACTGGGGGCGCTATAGTCTATAGTCCGCGAGCAGCGATCGGGAAAGATCGGCATTGATCGTTCCTCTTCGGGAAGAGCTCGGGATAGAGCGCGATATCCGCCATGTACTCGGCAAAAATCGGACTCGTTCGGGTCAGATCGTTGCTCGGAAGCCGGAAGCGTTCTGTTTACGGTGAAGACTTTACACAATCTGCATGTAAATATTACATTCTGACACTTGTTGTATTTTGATTATATATATATATATATATATATATATATATATATATATATATATAAAGCACCACATATTTATTTTAAATAAGGGTATTTTATTAAACCTCAGTATCAAAAATACTTAATAAATAATAATAAAATAATAGGCACACACCTGAGAGTTAAAGTAAAGTTTACTGCAGCAACTGATTAGTTGTCCATATATGTACTATTACACTGTAATACAGGTACACACCAACACATATACTCCATTTTTATTTCTGTTATTATGGTGTTCAGCATGACCCAGACTCCAAACATAACATGCAAGGAGAGCTCTAAAATACAAATACTGATAAATACAGAATCCCACATTATTTATCACACACTTAAAGCGGGATTAATTGCACTGGATTAAAAGAGAAAAGGCAGGTTTACATAAACCATTAACCAACACGGGTGGTTCGTTTTCTTGTTGTTGTTTTAAATCAGTTTGTCCAGAATGATTTAATTAGATATTTTTTTATTCAATAAAATGAATTTGTTTCGATTTTTAGATGTTTCACAACATTGTAGAGAGATGATTTGTTCTGACTCTGGGTTTAGAAAAATGTCGCAGATGATTTATAATGGTACTGCATTGTTTTTCCTTTTCATTTCTTCATTTATTAACCCCATCACCACCCGGCCTCTTCATAAGGAGCATGAAGAACTTATACAACGTTCATCAATACTTATATAGTTTCCATCTTTAGGGGCTGCTTCTCAGGGAACACAAATAAAACGAAGAAATAAAGAAACAAATGCATGTTTAGAAGATAAACACAATTTGAAAGTGGAAAAAAGAATTAATAATAGAGAAGGAGAAGAAACAGTTTAGTATTAAGAAGCTCAAATAGACTATATGTGTACATATTATGTTCTTCTTCTACTTTTATTTTTATATATATATATATTATTCTGTTTTTTTTTGTTCTGTTTATAATGTATATCCCCCCTGTTTACATGATGGGTCCATAATCATGATATCAGTATGTCGTCCCACCCCATGACACCATGATATATTTAATCACGATAGACCATCAGACCGATATATCACCAGACCTGTATGTACAGACTCAACCCCACGTTAATTCAGTGCTGAGATTTATTCCAGAATTTGTTGCTGCTTATTCCGATCACACAGCAGGCCAGTCGTCCTCCTGCGTTCCCGTGCAGAAGACTTCCTTCATCTCCTCCTTGTCCCATGTCATCCTCCTTCTCATGGATCACCACGGCACGGCCGAGCACCGATAACTCATCGTAGAGTGTGGCTTTGGAGTCTACAGACCGGCGAATCTTCCCATTGCGGGCTAGAAAGTTTCCGAAATCCCCCGGATGAAGCGGATGGTTGACACCTCCCGGGTTGTAATGGCCGCCAGTGGAGGTGCAGCCCTCACTGAGATCTCCGTACTGATGAATGTGTATTGCTCGGTACTGAGAGTTATTTACAGGCAAGCCGTACAGCTTGAACATCACCCGTAAGCTCTCCCCCGGCCCGGTTTGTCTAAACAGGACGTGTCCGTACACTCTAGGCATTTCTGACGCCAGCTGGGTGTTGGGTCGCATCCTGCACATGGCGTACAGAGAGCTGTTGAACAGATGGTGCTCAGGCCGCTTCAGCATGAGCGTCGCACTCAGTGTTGGTGTGTGAAAGACAAAACTGAGCAGGAACACCACTGGGAGTGTGTAGGGTGTCATTTTCATGTCTGATTATTCCTAAAGAACGGGGGGGGGGGTAGAGGAAGTGGAAAATTAGGAATGAATTAACATACATTTTGTAGAGTGCTTCACTTCCCTTTGTTATAAAGGCATTCGTTCATAAGTGCGTTATCCTGGCTAGGGTCACACAGCCAATTCACCTCTCTGCATGTTTTTTGGGAGGGAACCGGAGAACCCATGCAGACACACTGTGTATTACACAGGGCAGTGGTGGGTCAGAGTTACTGGGCTCTAGGTTACTGATCAGAAGGTCAGGAGTTCAAGCCAAGCTACCACTATTGGACCCTTGAGCAAGACCCTTAACCTTCAATTGCTAAGATGTATAAATGTAAGTCGCTCTGGATAAGGGCGTCTGCCAAATGCCATAAATGTAATGTAATGGTCCCCCACCCAATTTGGTAATGTTTCTGAGTTCTAGTTTTCTAGGCTTCCAGACAAAATCTCATTTCTAACCATAATAAATATTTGATTTAAAAATGATACCTCAGCGCTGTTGAATTCATGAATCAGTAGGTGTTGATGAATGATATTTCTTTAATGCACTTGTTCTAATATGTAATCGTTTCTATAGTAACAGCTCGTTCACAGGGACGTGTATAGCGGTCACGCTCCGCATAAGCTGAGTTTTTTTTATAAAAATCATTAATATGGGGAAGTTTCCTTCAAGGCAAGGAGACGTTTAGTAACATTTATGGAAGGAGTCTCCAGTGTCAGCGGAGTACAAGATTTGATTTGGCGTAAGATGTGGTACACTTACATTTATTCATTTAGCAGATGTTTTTATCCAAAGCGACTTACAAATGAGACACACTCACACACCAATGGTAGCAGAGCTGCATGCAAGGTGCTAGCTTGCCATCGGGGGCAACTTAGGGTTCAGTGTCTTGCCCAAGGACACTTCGGCATGGGATCACCCGGGCCGGGATTCGAACCACCAACCCTACAATTAGTGGATTAGTGGACGACCCGCTCTACCCACTGAGACACAGTCGCACCATGTGGTACACTTGCTGTAATAGGAAAGTAACATGGGGTAGTAACAGTACCTCCACTTCATCACATCACCCCAGTGTGGATTATTGTCCTATAACAGCACGTCCCGTTGTGTGTCGTTGTGTAAACTTATTGAAGTACATAAAAATCAGCTGTGTGGATTTGTTTCACATTTAGCATGTCTGTTTTTCTGTATTTTTTTATTTTGGGGCCTAATGTACGTAGTTGTTTAAAAGCTTTTCTTTGATCTTATTTATGTTCCTTTATGTTTTTCTTATACATTATATTATTTGTGTAAATATAGGAGGCCTTTATTATTTAGGCTACTTTTCGCTGACCTCCACACAAAGCAACAAAACACTGAACCTACCGAGAAAAAAAACTCTTATACCACCTCCTCTCTTATCCCACTCTTATCCCACCCTACCAAGGTTTAGTGTAATGGTCATCACGACCGTGGACTATTTGTACTAGCATGAGGAGATGTTCTTTTCCAGCCAAGATAAGGGTGATAAGGGCGTCTGCTCAATGCTGTACATATAAATGCCACATTTATTCAAATAGTGTATTACTGCAACCTTCATGTCAAATAGAATAATTTATTGAACGTACTGGAGATGATCCGTGAGCTGCAACATACACTGTTTTGTGTGTGTGTGTGTGTGTGTGTGTGTGTGTGTGTTTCAACATGACAGAAAACGTTTCAATGCCTGAACATCTTTACATTAGGAATATATAGTAGAGTAGGATGATTCCCTCATCATGGAGGTGTAACATGAATAAATATTCTTTTATGGTATG
Organism: Noturus placidus; assembly: GCA_022414735.1. Classification (NCBI taxonomy): domain Eukaryota; kingdom Metazoa; phylum Chordata; class Actinopteri; order Siluriformes; family Ictaluridae; genus Noturus; species Noturus placidus. Next base: position 4,812 of record JAFFST010035393.1, read on the forward strand.
TACAATGCATTTGCTGAATCTGCACACTTTATCCATCCATTTTCTGTACCGCTTATCGTACAGGTTCGCGAGGAACCTGGAGCCTATCCCGATGGCATAGGGCACAAGGTGGGGTACACGCTGGACGGGGTGCCAATCCATTGCAAGCAGATTCACACACCCATTCATACACTACGGACACTTTGGACATGTCAATCAGCCTACCATGCATGTCTTTGGACTGGAGGAGGAAACCGGATGACCCGGAGGAAACCCCCGCCGCACGGGGAGAACATGCAAACTCCGCCCACACAGAGCAGCGGCGGGAATCGAACCCCCGACCCTGGAGGTGTGAGGCAAACGTGCTAACCACTGATGAAATAATAATAATAATAATAATAATAATAATAATAATAATAATAGGGGCGCACGGTGGATTAGTGGTTAGCACGTCCGCCTCACACCTCCAGGGTCCGGGGTTTGAGTCCCGGCACGTGTGGGCGGAGTTTGCATGTTCCCCGGGGTTTCCTCCGGGTACTCCGGTTTCCTCCCCCAGTCCAAACACATGCATGGTAGACTGATGGGCGTGTCTAAAGTGTCCGTAGTGTATGAATGTGTGTGTGAGTGTGTATGTGATTGTGCCCTGTGATGGACTGGCACCCTGTCCAGGGTGTAACCCCGCCTTGTGCCCGATGCTCCCTGGGATAGATTCCAGGTTCCCACGTGACCCTGAAAAGGAGTAAGCGGTTGAAGATGGATGGATGGAGGGATAATAATAATAATAATAGTAATAATAATAACTGCAATGGCAATAAAGTTAATTGATTTGACCAGAACCGAGACACTCGGACACTCACCCAGAACTGAGACATTCAGACAATCACCAGAACATGAAGTTTAGATGTCTGTACACATGGAAATTCACCAACTAAACAAGACGTTATTGATATAAGACCTTTTATACCTTCAAAATGCAGCTCAATGTGCTTTACAGTGTGAAATAAAAACAGAAATGAAGAAAATAAGAAAGGAAACAAACAACTAAACTAAAGGTAATCATACAGTACTGTGCAAAAGTCTGAGGCACCCTATTTATTTTTATTTACACAGACGCTGTTATAGATTTTTATTTTATGACTTCTACACTTTCGAGTCGTTAAAAACAGTGTAGATTTCCAAACATTAGTTTTCCAGCACAATATTAAATGTTACAGGAAAATGTTTGTATGTTAGTAAAGCAGACAGCAGCGTATGACGTGGTAAGAGACTCCAGTCTCCAGAAGAACCGGGGCTGGTTCTGTAATTATCAATCAAACTTACAACTACTACTTACATCTTATTGATTATTATTTTTGATGCAGAAACATTTCATTTGATTATTTTTGATGCATCTTTCCTCTACAGCATTTCTGTGCACATGCTTAAGACTTTTGCAGAGAACTATATAGTTAACCTTTTGATGGAAATCCAATCATATACTGCCAGAATAGACGGCTGTGTGCTTCGACATGACCATAACGCTATATAACGTTTGCATTTCTTACAGGTTTAGAGACGACACTTGTGATTTGGATAACAGACTGTAGTGTACCATTTAGTTGTTATTTACTGTACATTTACAGCTCCATGCTAGAACACATTCACAGAGCATCACTATCCAGAGCATGCATTTTTACTCTCAATCAGTCTTATACAGTACATCTCAGAGTAGTAGTATACAAAGAACCATACCTTTCTATCGGGTTAGTTGGTCCTGTTCGTTGCGTTGTGTGTTTCTGCATCTCCTCCTTCCTTTCCTTCATTCTTATCTAACCACCAGAAAGAGGTTGTGTAAGCCTGGATCAGATTTCATGCTGTTGTTACTGGAGTGTGATGTTGTGATATCCTGAGTGAATACTGCCTCAAGAGGAAGAGCGAATAATAGGGCATAAAATCTATAAAAGTATTATTATTAGTAGTAGTTCTCCCCGTGTGTCCGGTCTCCTCCCCCAGTCCAAACACATGCATGGTAGACTGATGGGCGTGTCTAAAGTGTCCGTAGTGTATGAATGTGTGTGTGAGTGTGTATGTGATTGTGCCCTGTGATGGACTGGCACTCTGTCCAGGGTGTACCCCGCCTTGTTCCCGATGCTCCCTGGGATAGACTCCAGGTTCCCCGTGACCCTGATAAAGGAGTAAGCGGTTGAAGATGGATGGATGGATGGATGGATAGTAGTAGTAGTAGTAGTAATAGTAGTATTATTAGTAGCAGTAGAAGTTTTTGTTTATTATTGTTATTATTATATTTGATTTACCAATCAACAACAACAACAACACATATGTATTTCATACTAGATTACTTTTTATATTGTATAATTTTATGCGGCACACGTACTGTAGCTTAGTGTTTAGAACGTTCACCTCACACCTCCAGGGTTGGGTTTCGATTTCCTCCACAACCATATGTGTGTTCTCTCCGTGCTGCCGGGTTTCCTCCGGGTACTCCGGTTTCCTCCCCCAGTCCAAAGGAATGCAGTGTAGGCTGATTGGCGTGTCCAAAGTGTCCGTAGTGTATGAATGTGTGTGTGAATGTGTATGTGATTGTACCCTTCGATGGATTGGCACTCCGTCCAGGGTGTACCCCGCCTTGTTCCGCATGCTCCCCGGGATAGACTCCAGGTTCCACGTGACCCTGAATGAAAATGGCTGGATGGATTTGTATGCTACTGTTTTGTTAATTAATTAATGAATTAATTAATTACGTTTTGTTTTTAAAATAAGTTTAGTATTTTCCTCTGCATCACTTTTCTTCAAGTCCAACATCTAAAAGTGTCATGGATAAGAGTAACCATAAATAAAATGTAATTAATAATGCCATTTTAAAATAAAATGTTGAATTAAATAGCAAAGACATGACTAAATGTGCGCCATGGTTTTGTTTTTCAAACTTTAAAAAAAAAAAAACCTTTTTCTTGTGCGCTGCAAAATGCTATTCATAAGTTTGTTGAGAATTTAAAGCTACATTCATCGCTCCATAAGAAAGATTATTTCACTTGTAAATAAAGCGACCTGACACAGCAGTAGCCAATCAGAGCAGCGTATTTCAGTGACGTGTAAGACCTAATTTGCATACCACGGCCGATACCGTGAATCGAGATCTAAAACAGAAATGCAAGAGTAATGTCAACATTTT
>JAFFST010035409.1:5024-20761 GCA_022414735.1 Noturus placidus
CTGTCTCTCACTGTTCAAATAAACCTACCATTAAAATTATAGACTGATCATTTCTGTGTTAGTGGGCAAATGTACAAAATCAGAGGGGATCAAATACTTTTTTCCCCCACTGTATCTGAAGCTTGTGTAACATCATGCCTATTTATAGGCCTGCCGTGATCAGGTCATGTGGCAATTATTCGTGTCGCGTGATATATAAACGACACATGTGAATTGCGTTGTCAGCCTTATTATCTTCAGCAGGACTGCATGTCAGTTGTTTGTGTAATTCTCACAAAAAGACAGATTTTTTCTGTCCCTTTAAAAAAAATAGGAGATCAGTATGAGTGAGAGAATTCAGGCAGTGTGTATTATGCCTTGCTCCCATTTCATCATGGGGAGGAAGGGCACACTTTCTCTGTGAAGGGTCTATAGGTGTAGCACGCCAGGGCAGTCCTCAAGAGGTCTGACTGTGCACATTGTGAACACCTTACATTTAGGCAGCTCCACTTGCATCTCGCTCTCTTCTCGGCTGAAGTGAGTTGGATTTCAGAGCTTTGAGTTTGGGTCCTGGGGATCTTGTATGTATCTGGAAGAGGAGCTTGCTCTGCTTGCTCTCTTGCTCTGTCTTCCAGGTCCGGCTCTCTGCTGGTTTTTGGAGCTCGCATTGCAACTCCTCCTTCCACTATGGAAAGCCAAAAAGAACATAAAAAATATGCACACACACACACACACACACACACACACACACACACACACACACACACAAAATCCTCTCTGACTCCGAGAAGCTAAAAACTGAGAGCAGCACATAAAGATCTCCTTGAAGTGATTAGTAAAGCTGGATGCACTTTTTTTCTCCCATGGGAAAATATATCCCTCACACTGCAAAAACTCCCCTTTTTCCAGAAGTACATGACAAAATATCAGGCTTCTGGGGGAAAACCACAAGCCGTATTTATAATGCAGAGATGCCGGATTATTGAACCCCCATGGGGAATGAACGGCATGGCTATTTAGCTATGCTGAAGGTGGAGGAGGTGCTTGCGAGCTACCTCTCTCCATCAACGACAATCAATTTAGGTGGGCTGGCTTTGCCATCCAAGCCATGTAAGGCAACCAAGGTGTTATTGGGCAAGGCCTATGCAGTAGTGGGTCTTGCTTGTTGGTCAATTCAGACAATGGCAGTGTTGCAGGCCTATCAAGCAAACTTGATGAGTGAGCTCGATGTTCAGCAGCATTCAGCCAGTTCCATACCTGTTGTGTCAAGTTCTCCCAGGCATCCATGAGTGGAGCCCAGGCCAGTGCTAGTGTGAGGGAGGCACAGAAGGCAAGTGTGCCAGCCCACCTCCCCCCGTGGAAAGCCAGGGGGACCGGGCAGCCACAGCCGCTGGCTGTTAACAAGCCTGAACTAAGAATGATCATAAAAGCAAAGCAGGCAAATAAGGAGCTGTCCTGATGTGCCATGGAGGGACGTATTAGGGGACATGAGGTTGTTAGGGCAGATAGCTCCCAGTGCTACTGTAAGGCCTACTCTGGCCAAGGCCATGCCACTTTTTCAGCCTTGTCTGGTCAGCAAGCTGTCAAAGGGCAACGGAAATCTGATGCTTTCCCTCCAACAGAATGTGGAAAAGCTAACATCACTGAAAGACCATCTGGCCGCGTGGAAACTAAATGTGTCCAAACCAAATGTGTCTCCAAGGGTTCTGTCTACCATAGAAAAGGGTTACTGGGTCCAGTTCAGAGCTCGACTCCCCCGGTTCAGAGGTGTGCTCACTACAGTTGTCAGCACAGAGCAGAGCCCAATGTTAGCGAAGGAAGTAATTCCCTTTTGGATAAAGGGGCCATAGAACATGTACTCCGTTCCCTAAGAGAGGGAGGTTTTTACACTCGTTATACTCGTTTTTACACTCATTATTTCCTGGTCCGGAAAAAGGATGGGAGTATGCGGCCAATTTTTGATCTGCGTCATCTAAACCGTACTCAAACTTATTGTGCCACAGATTCATTTTGAGCACTGGTTTGTGACAATAGATCCAAAAGATTCATATTTCCACATATAAATATTGCCTAGTCACAGGATGTTCCTGAGGTTTACGTTTGGAGACAACGCATACCAATTTCTGGTTCTCTGGGAAAACTTTAACTTTCACAAAGTGCAAGGATGTCATTCTGGCTCCATAGTGACTCCAGGGCATCTGTGTACTAAACTGGCTGGAAGACTGGTTAATTCTAGCACAATCCAGGGAACTGGTGCTTCAACATCAATATGTTGTTCTCGCCCACATGAAGAGCTTGGGATTTGGTTGAACCTCAGAAAAGTATGCTTTCTCCAGTACAATGGACAACCTTTCTAGTGGTTGTAAGGATTTTATTATGATGAGAGTGTTTCTATCCCAAACATATGTAGGGTCAATCCTATCAACATTGATAAAGAAAAAGCTGGATATGGGCATTCCCTCCAGTCTCTATGAGAGACTGTTGGAGATTATGGCAGCAGCAGCCAACGTCATGCTTGGCCTATTTCACAGAAGACCATTTCAGTGGTGGCAGAAAAGTTGGGGGTTTTGTCCGAGGATGAAAACTCTGAGAGTAATCAGTGTCACATGGCAATGCCTATGTGTTCTGAGAGTTTGGAAGTGTCCCAAGTTTCTAGCCTTGGGTCACACTCTAGGGGTGTCTCCTTATTGCAAGACGGTAATGACAGACACTTCCCTCATGGGCTGGGCTGTGGTCTTAGATGGCTGTTCAGCTCACAGTCTCTGGAGCGGCCCTCATCTGGAGTGGCATATACATTTCCTAGATATACGAGCCAGGTTTCTAGCACTGAAATTCTTTCTCCCTCAATTGAGGGATCACCACGTGTTGACCAAACCATGTGTTGCTCACCAAATTGTATGCGCTCAAGTGGCAACTTTTTGTCCCATGGCATGTGTAATGTCAGCTAGACCCAGCGATCTGTGCAATAGATACAGTCTTGGAGTTCTTAAAAGTGGGGTTGGCTCCTACTTAAATCAGGGTCTACGTGTCCGCCATTTTGGCCAGCCATGCCACTATTGATGGAGCCTCTGTGGGGCAACATCCTATAACTTTGAGTTTTATGCATGAGGTCAGGTGGCTGAGGCCCATCTGCAGACCATGCATACTTTCTGTGGTCCTGAAAGGTTTGTCGGGTGCAACATTTAAGCCCCTAGAGTCAGCCTCTGAGAAATTTCTGACTCTTACGGTAGCTCTTCTGCTGGCCCTGACATCTCTCAAGCGAGTAGGAGATCTACAAGCTCTCTGTTGCCCCTTCCTACCTTGACTTTACCCCTAGATTAGCCAAGGCCTTCTTATATCCAAGGTCGGATTATATTTCTAAATCCTACATTTGTGGCCCAACCAATAGTGTTGCAGGCTTTCAGCCCTCCTCCGTTCCTCATACCAGGACAAGAGAAATTGCACTGACTGTGTCCAGTGGGGGCTCTGTGTACTTACGTCCACCACTCTGGCCAGTGGCGTAAGTCAGAGCAGCTGCTGGTCGGCTTTGGTGGCGACAGTAGAGGTGATGCTGTGTCAAAGCAGCGCATCTCTAATTGGATAGTAGAAGCAATCTCTATTGCTTACAGGGGCGCGTGGTCTCACTACGCCTCTGGGCATAAGGGCTCATTCCACTAGGGCGGTCACCTCCTCGAAAGCTTTGACCAAAAGGGAATCCTTACAGGATGTGTGTGATGCTGCAGGCTGGTCTACGCCACACACAATCATTCGTTATTACAGCCTAGATATTCATTCCACCCCGAGCTCGAGTGTCTTGCAGTGACCCTCGGGCTTGAGTCTTTTTGAACAGGCCGTAACCTCAGTATGACAGAGTGGGTATTCTTGTTCTCATACTGTTATGCTAAACGCAACATCAAAGTTCCCTTTGAAAGGGAATGTCTGGGTTACGCATGCAAATCTTCTCAGGGAACAGGGTTACATGTATAACCCAAATGTTTTTAGTATAAGGTGAATCAAAACAAAGACGCTGAGGGCCAGGTGTGAAGGTGAATATGTTGGAAGGTTTTAGCTGAGTCTTGGCATTGAGGCCCTGTTTTTACTAGTGCGTTTTCATTTCAAAACGGCGTTTTAAAATGAAAAACGATCCTCGTCCAAACTGGCGTTTCACTGTGTTTCAGACATGATCTCTCCAAACTCTCTCTCTATCACCGATTAGTTGAGACCGACCTTCGGTCACTTTATGGCTCATCACTCTCCACGTATTTAATTGATGTGATCCACAAAGCATTTCGGCAGAAGTAGTGGGGTAGTTTGCCATTTCCCCACCCCTAACAATTTATCCGGGCTTGGGACCGGTGTGTAGCTGCTGCCAGTCATACCACTGGGTATACACACTCACACACCAGTTCATACACTATGGACACTTTAGACACACCAATCAGCCTACCATGCATGTCTTTGGACTGGGGGAGGAAACCGGAGTACCCGGCGGAAACCCCCGACGAACGTGCTAACCACTAAGCCACCGTGCACCCCATCTATCCACACTACACAACCGAAAATGTATGTCACATGACCATCAATGCACACTGGGCATGCACATACAAGTGTAAACAAGAAGTTGATTGCTAGTTACCGCTGGGCACAACAATGATGGCGAGGAAAAGTAAGGAAGTCTTTTTTAAACATCAGGTTTATTACTTTCTAGTTGTTTTATTTTCCTTGTCATGTTTTTTCTTTATAAATATGGATAATTGAGGAAAGCATGTATGCTAGTGTGCACTTAATCAAACTCGATACAAATTCAAATAAATCACCTTATTTGTTACATTAGTACATTGGCACATTGCAGTGAAAACATAAATGATGGATCATGGTGAAAACAGAAATACATTAAATAAAACAATAAAGGATATTGTTTCTATTTAATGTAGACTGATTTTTTGCCGCTCTTAATGTGGGCGGCTCAAATGCCTTATGGGTCAAGAAACGCCACTTGAAATGAGATTTGTTGCAGATTGCTCTAATCATAGCTCGCCTCGTGTGCATATAGGCAGCTGCAGTATTATAAAATACAGAATTTAACTGCACAATGGCTGCTAAGAAAGGTTCAGTCTCCCTCTTGTTGTCTATATGCTCAATGGTGACATGGAACAGGCTTAATGCATAATGGTATCGTAATGGTCAAATGTTAGGGACTTGACAAATCAGGGAGGATACGCAATGATCCAGAAGACCCAATCACGGGGCGAATTTGGGCAGCCACGTCATTAATATGGAATACCGATGGCATTCCTGTGTTCAAGTCCTCAAATTATCCCATGTGTCCTATTCAGTGCACAATTAATGAATAGCATGTCCTTGAACAGTACATAGAACAGGAGTATACTCTGGATCCGTTTGTTTACCCACTGTCTATGGCAACCAATTGTCAGCAGACTAATTAAATAATTCTTCAATGTGGTGAATTTGCCACATCAAACAACTCTGTAGGGGCATAACATTTGAATATGTTTGGGATATTTGTATTTTTCAATCTATAAACTCTAGTCTGTAGTATTGTGTTGGGTTGTCACTGCATGTGGTTGAATTGCAATTCAACAACAATGTAGATGTACTCTTTGTTGTAAGGCAACAAATGAATGAGCAGCAGATGTTAAAACACCAAATAAAGTCTAGTATTCTCATTTTCCGATTTCACCATATAACTTACATTGGAATGAAATGTTGTTTTTTTAGGACCACAGTGCAATTTATTGCAAATAAATTGTGGTTCTCCTTCACACACACTCACAATGGTAGCAGAGCTGCCATGGAAGGCGCTAACTTGCCATCGGGGGCAACTTGGGGTTCTGTGTCTGGCCCAAGGACACTTCGACATGTGGAGTCATGTGGGCCGCGAATCGAACCTCCAACCCTACAAATAATGGATTAGTGGACAACCCGCTTAACCACCTCACCCACAGCCACCCCATAAAAGACAACAGAACAGCATTTCATGGAAGAAAACAGTGCAAACAGTTCTCTGTTGACTGTTATGCTACACTATCATGCAATTTGTCTAGGAAAACATATGGACACGACAACCCGTTCACACATGGCATTAACATGCGGCCTGGCTGATTGGATTGCAAGTGGACAGCTGAGACTCATAGCTGTTTACACCTGGCATTATGAATGAGTCTCCAATGACCACTTGTGTTTGGATTTCATACATCATTTTCACTGGAGAAAAGCTGTCATGAACATTTATTACATCAGTCTTCTGCTGTATTTATTTTCAGACAGACGTGTTCTGCTAATCCTATCTCATGTACATGGACACTTTCAAATGTATTTAATCGTGTGGCTTGTTAACCAAACTTATAAATAAATCAGAGATGAGATGCAAATGAAACTACGAAAATGAACTGCTTTCTTCTCTACTGTTATAGCATCGTCTTTATCCATAGCCTAGCAACAGAGTGCTCTATTGTTTGGCACTTTTTTCCAAACAGTTTAGCAATGAGTAGATGTTTTCCGGTTAAGCAATTATGCAGTCAACTAGTTGATCCGTTGTTGGTGTTGATGACACACTAAGATTATTTCGTATTCACGCTACAGATGTGATATGGCCATACAGTGGGGAAAATAAGTATCGGATGCATCGACATTTTTTTCAGTAAATATATTTCCAATTAGGTTATTCACATTAAATTTTCACCAGACATCAGTAGTAACACATAGAAATCCACACATATAAAGAATTCACAACATTAAAGTCCATAGATAAAGTTATGTGTAATAAAGTGAAATGACACAGGAAAAAAATATTGAACATGCTAACTGAAATGTATTTAATACTTAGTGGAGAAGCCTTTGTTTGTAATGACAGCTTCAAGACACTTCCTCTGTGAAGAAATTAATCTGCCACAGTATTCAGGTGTGATTTTTTCCAATTCTTCTAAACACATTGTTTTTAAATCTTGTTCAATTGGATTCAATAAACAAATTGAGAGCTTCCTTTGCTGTATATTTTCTATCGTTGTCCTGTTGGAAGGTAGACCTACATCTGATCTTCATAATCCTGGTGGATGGCAGCAGATTCTTCTCAAGAATCTCCCAGTAAAAGGCTCAATTCATCGTTCCTTCATATGAAGTCTGCCAGTACCTTGTGATGAAAAACAGCCACACATCATGATGCTTCCACCACCAAACTTCATGGTATGTATACAATGGTTGATATAGTGTTTTAAGGGTGATGTGCAGTGCCATTTTGATAAAACAGTATGACTTTAAACATTAAATGAGCGCCAACATGCCTTTCCTTAAGCAATGGAGTCTTGTGGGGTGAGCATGAGCAGTGGAGTGCATTCCCTATTACTTTCTCTGATGGCACCTGCTGCCTTCAAGTGTTTGGATCTTGGGCTACTCTTCTGACTATTCTACTGAATTCTTGGTTAGAAATCTTGCAAGGAGCTTCTGTGTATGGCCAGTTGATGATAAGGGCCCCAGTGGTGCTTACTGGAATATTCAGAAGTTTTGAAATACGTCTGTATCTGATTCCATCAATATGTTTTGCAACAATGAGGTTCCAAAGGTCTTGTGTCTCATGTTTTCGGGATTGCGGCGGAAGCAGGCGCAGACTTGCATTTTAACATTTATTGAAATGAATAACAAACAAAGACAATAAGGCAAATACACGAAAACTCTATGGCATGAACACAAGATACTAAGACTAACACGAGGGACTGTGGCATGAAAACAAGATCTAGGATACAATAAACAAACAACGTGACTTGGAGACATTAGTATAAACAATGAAAGACAAAGACTCAGTGAAAACAAGGACTATATATATATACACATGTGTACTCATTAACCAAAATGTGAAACAGGTGCAGGAAAAGATGTCACTTCTAGTAAGCTGCAGTGGCTGATGGGAAATGGAGTCTGACGTCTCTACAGACAGACTTGGGTTGCGACAAGAACAAAAACATAAACAAAGTCCACTTGCCAGAAAAATGTCAATGAGCCTCCTTCTCTGAAAGCGCTGGTGCAGTGCGCATGCACACTGTCTCCAGGAGGAATCGTGACACTGTGTCATTCAACTTTATTGCACATCATTTTATTTATGGAATTTAGTGTTGTGAATTCTTTATATTTCCAGATTTTCTGAGTTAATACTGATGTCTGGTGAAAATTTCATGTGCATAGCCTCATTGATAATATATTTAGTGAAAAAAATGTTGACTCATCCAATACGTATTTCCCTCACTGTACATGTCCCAGACCATCCCCGAATGTGGTTTTAGCAATCCGATCACAATGCATCTTTGAGACACATTGGATCCCAATCACACCTGTACTTAGCTGATCACCCAGGATGTATGTTAATGCCAGGTGTGAACAGGTCCTATATGAACATATAAAATAACCTCTTTGGCTAAATCAGTGAGCACTGATGTTCAGTGTTCTTTCTGAACATCAGCAATCTAATGTTAACCATTGGTTAGTCCTTTATTATGCACTGTACTTACTGAATAAATCAAATATCAGCACAACAGACATCGGGATCTGACTTACAACACACACTGCTCTTCACTGAGCTACAGTTATAATATTGTGTAGTGTATTGAACCACAGATAAACTGTAGTAAAATGAAAATTTTAGTGCAAAGGCAATAAAAAAAATAAAAAAAAAACATTACATTTTAAGTTTACCACCTCAAGATTCACAAGGTTTATGATATTAAATGACATACAATGCTGCGATATCAGTATAGAGTAAATTATCACAATATTCTGCTTCTCACATTTTCAGTGTATGAAAGCCAATAATCTGTTTAACTTGTCCAACAGAAGTGGATTTATGTGTTTAAGTATTAAATATGCAGTGTTTTTTTTTTTTTTTTTTAAACAGTGTTTTTTTTTTATTATTATTTTTTTTTTATATGTATTCATTTCCCCAACCCATGGGATACAACTTTATAATCCACCCAGAGTCCTCAACTCACTGGAAGTGGCAGACTTTTTTACACCATTTTCCAAAATCTTATTAAAAATCATGTGTAGCAGCTAGTCAAAAACAACCTGGGGAAAAAAAAAAAAAAAAAAAAATAAAAACACAAAAAAAAAAAAAACGGAAATGGATGGTTACATACAGTATATAAGCATGGTTCTACATATGAGTAGAGGACTACTAGGGTGGTTTACTTCATACCCAGTGGGGTTTCTCTGTTTGCTCCTTTCAAACAGCAATGTTGTCACCTTGCAACCATGACCTCACGTGGTGGCATATAAAAGGTCCCAGCTACTATAAGTCACGCTAGTCCTCAGGCTATTCTTGTCAGCTGAGTGACCCAGGTGGCTTTATTGGTCTTCCACTCAACCGTTGAACCATTGTTAGATACATATCCTTTTGTTCTATTTCTTTTCCTTCTTTTTTACCATTTTATGTTTTAAAACTCGTCACACTTACAACAAATACCAACGAAAATAAGTGCATTACACATGCCAGATACAGTACATTTGCTCACTAATCACAGAGTTTGAATAATCCGATTTCTCACACTTAATCTTATATAAGAGTGTGACATGCATATGTATTTGCCTGGACTGTCAAATAAATCTTCATGCCACACAGACTGAAGAACCCCAAAGTCACGCGGTAAAATTATGCCAGTTTGCTGATATTATGCCAGTACAGTCTCTGTGTAGTAGATACTGAAAATCTGGGATTTTTTTTTTTAATTTAAAATTAAAAATAAACAGAAAGCTTTTGAATTTTATAATATCTAGAATATTTAATATCCAAGATTCTGCACTATGTATAGGTCTCTATTTATATGTAATCCAATGTGTGATATTGAACATGTTAATGGCTTTGTACAAAAGGTCCTCATGTCTAATCTCTTCTATTGAAGCACGTGTTTAGATGGAATTTAAAGCAAAATGGGGACATATACAAATATGGACATATAAAAATCTACATTTCACTCAAGTTGTTGTCCATAATGTAATTTGTAATGAAAAATATTGTATTAAATTAGAAAATAATGCAACATAGAAGCATTTTCAATAGTGCTTTCAGACGTTTGGACTCAACTATGTTTGCTTACTAGAATAAGGCATTGGAAAATAAAATGTGCTAAATTGTTCTATGTTCACAAATGTTGTTCACAGGATGCTAAACTAATAGCTATGAGTGATTATACCTTATCATCAGCTGTATAGCTCAGATCACAAAATTAAAGAAGCAAACTTCAGACACCAAACATTCCTTGGACGATTAAATTATTTAGGAGTAAGGGAAAAGTCTCACTTATATACACTTTATAAAATAACTGTGAGATTAAGGTTTAGAACATCAGATTTAATTACATCTAAAAGAAGAAAACCAAATAACATTATAATATTTTTCTTTATCCAAATGTTTTTGTGTACAGTACCAAAACTTGTCATTGTTTTTGTAAAATTACTAATAGATGGTGATTTTCTGTACCACTTATCCTATACAGGGTTGCTGTGAAATTGGAGCCTATCCCAGGGGATTTAGGGCACAAGGCAGGGGACACCTTGGATGGGTTGTCAACCAATCACAGGGCACAATCTCATAAATACTACAAACAATTTGGAAATGTTAATCAGCCTACAATTCCTACAATGTCTTTGTACTGAGGGAGGAAACCAGAGTACCTGGAGGAAACCCCTGACATACGATGTGAACATATAATTATGCACATATAAGGCAGGAGCAGGAATAGAACCACCAATCCTGGAGATGCGAGGGAAATGTGCTAGCCACTAAGCCACTGTTCAATCATAAGCACTTTTTAACATTAACAACTAAATATTAAAAACAATCACAAACATTTTACAACGTGTAGATGGAATAAAAGTGTCCTGATCACACCTTTAGACAGAGCTGCAGCCTGTCTACGAGTGCATGCTCTTTGTAATTTGATAACTGTACACATTGTTTACTGTGGACATGTGCATTTTTTTTTTGTTTCTGTTCTGTTTCATTCATGTTTTGCCATTGGTTGTTGTTCAAGGCTGTGTCTTTACTCTTTTCTCAGATGCCAACTGGTGTTTTCCACTCCCAGTTCCATCACAGTTTCATGTTTTGTGTTTTGACCCCATTTCCAGTGACCACAACTTCGATTCCTGCTTTGCCCCATTTATGCCTTTTTGCCAATCACCGACCCATTACCTGTTTTGGACTACGCCTGAGTTTCACGATTTGGATTTATCTGCCTGTCTCCTTTAAATAAAAACATCTTTACCTGCACCTGCTTCCGTATTCCACTTCCTTATGTCTCACACTGTGACAGAAGCTCTTAACTGCAATAGCTTACGCCTCCATTCCCGTTTAGTGACAAAAGGTTAAACTACTGTAATATATAAAATTAATTAATTAGTATTTTTACTAATTCCTTCAAATTCTCATGAAACATCCCCAGCCCTTTCTATTATTTTGCACAGACAAAAATTTTTATTTACAAGTAGTTAATCATTTTACCTTCTCCTGCTTATCCCAGTCAGGTCCAGGGGCAGCTAAACTTGGATATGACACATGTTCAAGGATTAAACCTTGCAGTTTAAATTACTATTGCTATCATCAGTGTGACTTTGAGCTTGGATTCTTACAGCTGGCATGTTGCATGCTAAATCCCTATTAAGAAATATCCATGGAGCATAATGGCCTCCTGCACTGCAAGACAATTATTTAAGCCAACACATTTTTTTTCTTTATGTTTGAAGCATTTCATTTGATATATAAGACATTCTGGTGTTCATTAGCAATATCTGATGATGGGCAATGTAGAAATATAATATTTTATATACAGTAATGGGGAAAAAGAAAGTACACCCTGCTTCGTATTTATCAGGGCCTAAATGACAATTTTGTGGTCCTTACAAACTACTATCATCAAAAAAATAACTCCAGGTGATTAAAAAACAAAACAAAACACACAATAGACTTCAATATGTAGTCATTTTCTCTCCAAAATAGAAAACAAACATTCAGAAACCAGTTTCAGAGAGTAATTAGCAGCCAGCTGTTACTAATAAAGCACACAAGATTCATCATGAGGTGTGACTACATCTAGAAAAGCCAAACATTTGGCAGTTTTATGTTCTGGGGTTTCAAGTGTGTGTTTACATCATGTCAAGGAGAAATGACATCAGCCAAAGAAGCAATTGTTGCTGCTTATCAATCTGGGATGGGTTATAGGGCAATCTCCAAACAATTTGAAATTCACCAGTGTACAGTGAAAACAGAGTTGAAGGAGGGTGTACCTTCTTTTTTCTATAACTGTAAATGAAAACAAATAGACTGTCAGAAAACTCCAATTAGTAATTTCATCAGGTTCATTTGGTATCAAAAACTAATATTGTGGGAAGCATGATCATACACTCCTGGGCAAAGAAAATGTGACAAGCCCAAAATGGAAAAATATTAAACTTTTAATGGCTTAACAACAAATCATTGGACAGAAAATGAGCAACAAGTAAACAAATGTACTACTGAGACTTCCTATGCCACCATTTGCTTGTTTAGTTTTGCCTGAGTGAACTGTTTGGGGGAAATCTAGAAACAGATGATAATTATTAAAATGTTGTAAAATTCTAACTAATTCTGTCTGTGTGTACAAAATTAAAATGAAGCAAAAATAAAATAAAATAAAAGCTGTCCACAAGTTTACCCACAAGGCTTAAACGTTTAAATAAATGAAAGGGAAAAGCTATCCCATACTAAGGTAGTTCATCGTTGTTTAATTCTTGCTAATTTCCTGATAAATTATTTGTTGTTAAGATCATTAAAAGCAATTTTTTTCCCATTTTGAGCTTGGTCCAATTCCCCCAGTGTACATATTAAAGGAGACCTATTTTTAGCTTTTCTTTGTTTTTCCTTTTTTTTTTTTTTTACAAGATGTAATATGAGTCTCAGGTGTCCCCAGAATGTGTCTGTGAAGTTGAAGCTCAAAATACCCCACAAAACATTTATAATACCATGCCCCAAATGCCCCTTTTTCTGTTGAAAGCAAAAACATGCTGTTTCCGTGTGTGTGTGTCTTTAAATGCAAATGCTGGTCCTTGCCCCTTTCAGGAAAATAACAGCTTGGGCTTAGGATACCACATTGGCCTTGGAATCTGCTAACAGGCTCATTCACAAAGCAGCCTGGTGTAAATTAATTCGCCCAAAACTTACACAATTTTCAAAAAGACAATCACCTTACTGTATTGTGCATAATAAATGAGTGTTTGTGTTAAAGATAAAAAAAATAAATGATGACATAGCTCTGGTCTCCATGAATACAATCAGAAACAATTGTAACTATAGCTACATTAGCGGTTGAGCACATTCGGAAAGGTGATTTGCAAACATGAACAAAATAAAATATACAATGCGATACTTGTGGCTATGAAGCTGGATCAAGAACAGCTGGTACTGATCCATGCTTGAGAATATATATATATATATTTTTTACCAAATCCTGCTTTGTATTGATCCCCTCATTCACAAAGCAGTCTGTAAAATGATTTAAGGTATTTTTTGGGGCACATTTCCTTCAAAAATGAAACTTATCCACTGTATCTTCAGTGCCTCTGATGCTGGGAGTACATGCAGACTCTTATGTTCATTCTTACAGCCAACAACAGAAAACTTACAAAGCTTTTGAAGCTGGGACATTGTTCTTATCACTGTAGCCACCAGTTTAGTTACAGCAAATTCTTGTGTTGCTATTCAAAAGGCTGTTGGTCCAATCCAAGCCTGCTACATGTCTTTATGAGCTGAGCAAACATTTTACATCATTACATCATTATAACCAGCTTACTTTGTGCCAATAATCAGTTTGATTGTAGCTTACTTTGAGGCTTCATATCCTTGCCAAGGGCTTGCCGCACGCAATCAAACGTCACCAGAATTATTTGCCTAATGTTCACAGTACTTTAGACCACAATAGAAATGCAGACAACAAACATCTGGAAGAACCAAATGGTCTCTTGAAAAATGTTCCTGGTATTAATTGTTCTGGGTAATTTCAGTGGAAATATACATAGACGTTGCATTTGCCACTGGATCGTATGTCAAGGTCTCCGCCATATTGGTCCGGGCAACAGTAATAAGTCTAAGCTTATCTATACTGCCATTTTTCTCCAAACCAACTTTTATGACAAGCTCCTCTTTTCGGCTGAGCGACATATTGTGAATCTGACTGTAGTTAGATGGCTAGTTAACTTTTCTCACACTCTGAAGGTTTCCCAAAGAGAGACAGTTGAGGAGGCAGTGGGAAGTAGCTGTAAGAAGGGAAGCTGTTTCCACAAGTGAGCCCCCATGCTGTGCAGTGAGAACTTCAAGCTGGAGGACTTTGACAGTACAGGTCAGACTTTCAGGATTAGAGATGACGATAAACCATCTGTCTACAGCTTACCAACTCATCTCCAAACAGTATGTGTATCAATGGGCTATAATGATTAAAAGTTTATCAAATTGTGGCTCATCATTATTATTATTATTATTATTATTATTATTATTATTATTATTATTATTATTATTATTATTATTATTATCACATAAAGGTTTTTACCACTGTAACTGTAAATGTTTTACTGGCTCCATGAAGGATTAATTTAGTATTATCTTTGTAATTGTCTGTTTTGTAGTATATCTGTAACCTTTTATTGCTAATAAAATATAGAAAGCAGACTGACTGTCAGTGTATCTTTATTTGATTTGTATTTAGATTTTTGGTGCAGTGATGGTCAATTATTAGTACTTAAACAAGCACTTTTTTCTATTTTTTTTTTCTTCTTTTCAGTATTTAAAAATGAATGAGCTTTGTTAACAGAGTTCTGACCTGGAGCAAAAAAAAAAAATAAAATAAAAAAAAATAGCTAAAAGATGGGGTTGAAGACAAATATCCATTCCCACATTTAAAAACAATTTGTGCACATTTCATGTATATTAAATTCTTTAATATGTCTCAGCATTTATTAATCTAGAAAAATAAGCCAAATCTATGCTTGACAAGCGTGAGATTAACTATCGAAATTTTAACTATGTTATTATTGGGTGGATATGCTCAGTCGGTAGAGCGGGTTGTTCACTAATCGTAGGCTTGGTGGTTTGATCCCCGGCCCACATAACTCCACATGCCAAAGTATCCTTGGGCAAGACACTGAACTCCAAGTTGCTCCCGATGGCAAGTTAGCACATTGCATGGCAACTCAGCTACCATTGGTGTGTGTGTGTTAATTTGGTGAATGAGACACAGTGTAAAGTGGTTTGGATAAAAGCGCTATATACTTGTGAAAGTATTCGGCCCCTTGGACTGTTCGACATTTTGCCACATTTCAGGCATCAAACATAAAGATATAAAACTGTAATTTTTTGTGAAGAATCAACAACAGGTGGGACACAATTATGAAGTGGAACGGAATTTATTGGATATTTCAAACTTTTTCAACAAATAAAAAACTGAAAAATTGGTAGAGCAAAATTATTCAGCCCCTTTACTTTCAGTGCAGCAAACTCTCTCCGGATGTTCAGTGAGGATATCTGAATGATTCAATGTTGACCTAAATGTCTAATGTTGATAAATAGAATCCACCTGTGTGTAATCAAGTCTCCGTATAAATGCTCTGTTATAGTCTCAGAGGTCCGTTTAAAGCACAGAGAGCTTCATGAAGGAAAAGGAACACACCAGGCAGGTCTGAGATACTGTTGTGAAGAAGTTTAAAGCCGGATTTGGATACAGAAATATTTCCCAAGCTTTAAACATCCCAAG
>JAFFST010035613.1:13407-23744 GCA_022414735.1 Noturus placidus
CTCTGCTACCATTGGTGTGTGAGTGTGTCTCATTTGTAAGTCACTTTGGATAAAAGCGTCTGCTAAATGAATAAATGTAAATTGACATTAAATGTGAACGTGTATGTGTGCGCCTAGTGCGCTATGATGGACTGCTGTCCGATCTAGGATGTACAGTATTCCTACCTCATGTCCAAGCTTCCTGTGGTAGGCTCCAGATCCACTGTGCCCTGTGAAAGCAGTTTCCCTGAAGATGAATGAATAAATAAATAAATAAATTAAGTAAAAAATCCGACCTAATATTTACACCTACAGTTGTCAAGTCAGTTGTTTATCTTATTGTATGTATAAACCAATGTTTTAAACTCAAAAGCATGGTTAGAGTGAACTGTGTGTTGGTGTAGACCATGGATAGTTTACACGGTATATTTCTTGCTCTGGGTTGAGTGTAAGTAAGTAAACAGTGTAAATATTTGGGGAGATGTCGGGAGTGTCACTTGGTAAGCATGCTTAAAAAAAAATAAAAGGTCAGTCAGACAGTCAAATAGAAGCTGCTGGGTGGAGTTTAACCAAGCAAGTGGAAGCCACAAGCCACAGGAACCTTAAAGCACTGCCATCATGTGGCTGATTTGAAGGACCCTCGGGGTAGTAGGAATTTAAAGGTAGAGGTGTTCCAATCTAGAGCATCCAAGGAATTTTATCGTTGTGAGAGAACCAAGCGTGAGATGACCTTCGGTTAGCGTCCACAAGGCACGTTTATTGAACAAACTAAGAACAGGAATATCGGGTGAAAAAACACCCTTCTTGTGGTCACCATCTGAGATGTTTGGTTAATCTGGGAGTGTAGAAATGGCATGGTATAAAAATGTCTTTGACTGCTTCGGGAAGACTAAAAACATCCCAGCGGTGTTTGTTGTCATCACATTTATACTTAGAAAGAACTTGGGTTAAGACATGGGTTTGGTATAGGAAAAAAAAGAATATTCCGTTGATATATCAGCACATCAGTTGGAATTATGGACCTAAAGGAAGAGTTTAATAAGGAAGGAACGGGAAATAAATCTAAGTTTGAGATGTCAACCAACATCAGTCGTAGAAGACATGTGGACTGTACGGTATTCTGATTTCCTTTCTCACAGGAAATCACAGGATTGGGGTTAGGTATAGATAACCCTTACCCATTAACGGTTACCATTGGAGAACGCTCAAATAGTCAGAACATTAGAATATTTATATTTAAAAAAAAAACACTTCTAAGATCAAATATATATAAAATATGTTTACCAGCAGTTACAAATCACAGGTTTACACTAATGCGCTCATTTTAATGTGTTATTGTTTCTATAGTAACAGCTTATTCACAAGGACTTTTACAGTGGAAGCTCCACATAATCGAAGTCGAATAATTATAATGATTTGTTTTTTAAACATAACTTTGTGATAAACATTCTTAATGTGGTCAGGTTTTCTGTGAGAAGATTATTTATCATTAATGCAGAGTTTCCATAAATAATATTAATAATAAATGTTTAGTTTACGTTGGTTAAAGGGTTCCTACGTTACCCACAGTGCAATTCAGCGACCTGCTGAGGGTTGCCTGTGGGATTTAGCGCTCACTTTAATTCTACAAATCTCAAATGCTAATACCGCGGTCATTGTTGTCATGCTAGGCGTCTTGTTGATCGCTGATTAGCTCTGAATTAGAACTTAATGAACTTAGAGTGGTGTAGCTTCGTTGTGTTCGGGAACTCGTTCTGGAAGACTTCAGCATCTTGTGACGTCATCGTGAGGTGAGAAAAGAAGCTAGCACTGTGGTCCTGCGACGTCCGGCGCAGCAAACGACCGCAAACTTCTAACAGGGCAGGCTGTGTCTCAGTGGGTAAAGCGGGTTCTCCACTAATCCACTAATCGTAGGGTTGGTGGTTCGAATCCCGGCCCGGGTGATCCCATGCCGAAGTGTCCTTGGGCAAGACACTGAACCCTAAGTTGCCCCCGATGGCAAGCTAGCACCTTGCATGCAGCTCTGCTCCCATTGGTGTGTGAGTGTGTCTCATTTGTAAGTCGCTTTGGATAAAAGCGTCTGCTAAATGAGTAAATGTAATGTAACAGGAGAAATGGAAATACAGCCTCAGCCAATAACATTAGCACTAGAGCCGCGACGCATACCAGGAAGTGTTTCACAGTAGAAGTTACCTTAAAGATAACAGCCTAAAAGAAAGACAGCTTCATTCGTATGCGACATGAATTTATTCAATATGTCCTGACGTAGCGCCTCATAACTAATCTTTCTATCTATTCATTTCTGTCCGCTTCTTTAACAGCTCTTATGATTGCAAATGATTTTTTTTAGACACAAAGGAAAGGAATAAATGGAAAAGGAAATGTTGTGTGTTAATGGCCATTATTCACCCTGGCTTTCGTGGTGCTTCTGCGGTGGCTTTTAAAGTGTTATTAAAACAGTGTACTCGGTCCTTAGCCATTTAATGGCTTCTAGAAATAAGTTGCATCCAGGATCCTCCTAAGAATGTGTCTTAATGCTCAGATTCAGTATGTTGACTCAGTAATCACCACCACATGGTGGCGCTGCAGTGCATATATCATTAGATCCATCCATCTTCAACCGCTTACTCCTTTTCAGGGTCACGGGGGAACCTGGAGCCTATCCCAGGGAGCATCGGGCATTAGATATCTAGATTAAATTGATAAAATGTTTGATGTTTGTGTGAACAAACCAGTTCTGGGTGTGGAAATAATCAACGAAAGGCTGGTGTGATGTGGAGTCACTGTTACCACCCTGAAAGTTCATTCTTTTCCAATCGAAGTATTGTAGTACTCATAGTACACAGGAATCTGCCAATGACTACGTTTTTACTTATTAAAGAACATTGTCTTTTTATCCATTTATAGTTTCAAATAATATTGTGGAACAACCACGAAACAAGTCGGTTCTTGTTAGAGCCAACTTATATTAGAGCAGGAGTCGTTCCAAGTCGTAATCAGACTCTACTTTCTTTTTTTTTTTACCTTCTTAATGAGAAACCTTAACCTGTAGATTTTCCCATATAGGAAAACTTAAAAGTTACAGCTTTGCCTCGGAGCTGTTCAAAAGTGCTGACACTGGAGACTCCTTCCATAAATATTTCACAAACAACCTCATTACAAAACAAACAAACAAAAAAACTTCGGCATATCAACTATTGTTTTTCGTGGCTAAACATGTTTTTTTTTTTTTTTAAATCCATTTATTAGACTACGTGGCGCATTCACTGTGAAAGAGTTGTTACTATAGAAACCACAACATGTTAGATTAGGCTCATTAATTGCAAATAACTTCGCAAACAATTGCATTTTATTGTCGGAGCTGCTGTTCTAGAAAATTCCTCAACACCTTCATTAGTCCTAACTTCCATTTAATCGTATCTCAGTCCTTAACAGAAAAGGTACTTCATGGTCCAGTGAGAAACCGGTTTAATCGAGATCAACAACTGCAATGAAGTCATACACTCTTTTATATACTTTCTAAAATATATTAAACTGGGATTAAAAAGGAATTTCTTTTTTTTACTAGTTAATCCAGGACTAGATTTAAGCCAGTTTGACTCGTCGTGTCCTTTACATGAGCACAGTTACATCCATTATCCTGTTCTGCCCACAATTTACCAATATGACACGCAGAAACTGCTCTCCACCTGTTTATTATTTATAAATACAGCAGTAACGCTCACGTCCGAGGTCGAAAAATGAAAGAAATGATCCGCATTCACCTTCATGCCTATTTTTTATTTTTTTTTTCATACCGAGGTTTAACGCTCAATAAATCTAACACCATGTCTGCATTTTAAGAGCACGGAGAAGACTGACCAGTTTTATGATTGGTGGAGACGGAAAAATATAATGCCATGATTGGTCAAGAAGTCTGTTCGGAGAATGTTAAATCGAATTTAAAAATTCATAAATAAATAAACCGAAACACCTTTTACTGAATGCTGGACTAAATATCGTTATTATATAAGAAGAAAATGAACACTAAACAGTGTAAAAGCAAAAGATTTCTGTGACAAGATATAATAAGTCTCTGTGCCAAATAATTCATAAGTTATATTTAAAAAAACAAATAAAATAAAAGTCAGGCCTGGCTGCCATTATTGACTTAAAAGGTTACCACTTATGTGATCTTTTTGTCCTATTGAAGACAAAATTCAGTTCAATTTTATTTGTATAGCGCTTTTTACAATAGACATTGTCTCAGAGCAGCTTTACAGGAATATAAACACAGTACATACACAGTAAAAGTGAGAAATTATCCCAACTGAGCAAGACACTGAGTGGCGACAATGGCAAGGAAAAACTCCCTAAGATGTTTAAGAGGAAGAAACCTTGAGAGGAACCAGACTCAGAAGGGAACCCGTCCTCATCTGGGTAACAACAGATATTATTAAAGAGATTATTATTGATTTATATGTTGAGCTGCAATACTAAATTATACATGATTCTGTAAAAGTGAGAATTAAATTATATTGTACTACACAGGGGCGGCTGTGTCTCAGTCGGTAGAGCGGGTTGTCCACTAATCCACTAATCGTAGGGTTGGTGGTTGGAATCCCGGCCCGGGTGATCCCATGCCGAAGTGTCCTTGGGCAAGACACTGAACCCTAAGTTGCCCCCGATGGCAAGCTAGCACCTTGCATGCAGCTCTGCTACCATTGGTGTGTGAGTGTGTCTCATTTGTAAGTCGCTTTGGATAAAAGCGTCTGCTAAATGAATAAAAAAAAAAGTACACATTTAGTAATAAATGACCTGAAGGGAACACATGAGTTGGTTAAATCCACACACAGACACTCTGTTCAAGTTTAATGCTTTATTGGGGTTTTTTTTTGAGCCCGTTGAAGTCAAATCCATACTTCTGTACGCAAAGTTACATTCCGTTTAAAAACCAGGTCGTGTCAGACCTTGAGTATTTACAGCAAACTGTAATCTATTTGATTGCACTGGCAACTTGTATATATACTTGCACAGCACTGCAAGAGAAAAAAAAAAAAAAAAAAACAAACTCTAAGTGTATTAGTCATCACAGGTCTACATGTTGGATCTACAGCAGGGTTAGAACAGGGTCAGACTTTACCTAGAGGACTGAAAAAAGTTTAAAAAGATTAAAGACATGACGAAGCCTATACAAGCACGCGGTGCTGCCGGATTGGAGCGGTGCTGCTGGTGAGATCCAAGCAGCCGGTCTGAACGGCTCATGGGACCGTCGTTTGACTACACGCCTGGTCTGCTTTACGGTAGCACCACTTTCCTAGCACACACTGGAAAAAAGAAAACAAAACCTAAATCATATGGCACCAAATACTTCAACTAACATTGGAATTTCCTAAAGGAGGTTTACAGGTATGAAAAGTTGGAAAAAAAAAAAAAAAAAAGAAAGAATACTGCATCACACATCACACACGCAATACTGTAACAAACACAGTTGTAGGAATTGAAGCACGGTGCCTTTCATGCTACAATCAGAAATCCTTCGTCAGAGCACCACAGAGACATCGGATGGAGGAGGAATGGATGGAATCATGGAGGGGTATTTAAGACAGCTTAGAAATGTCATTGGTTGGTTTTTTTTATTACAAAAAGCCTCCGTGGTTCAGCTCCTTATTACTTCATTAAAATGCCGTCGTCACCCCGTGAGCCTGGTTACTCTTCAGCAGCGGCGGGTTGGGCATCTGAGCTCTCGGTCGGTGCCGGGGCCGGCGCGGGCTCTTCGGCTGAAGCTTCAGCCGGTTTCTCTTCTGCTGGTGTCTCGGGCTTTTGCTCTTCGCTTGTCTTTTTCTCCTCGTCTGCGCTTGGCTGATCAGCTTTGGCGCCCTCGGCTGCTTCCTCTTTCTCTTCTCCTCCGCATGCTTCCGGCTTGGCCTCCTCGGATTCGGCTTTATCGTCGCCTTCCTCGGCTGGAGCGGCCGCCTCCTCGGTCTCGGCTTCCTTCTTGGCGCTCTTCTTAAAGGAGAAGCCGCTGAGTTTGAACGGCTTTTTAAAGGAAAATCGCTTCTTCTGCTTGGTAGCCTCGCCGCTCCCTGACGCAGAGCCGTTCTCTTCAGATTTGCTCGCGTCCTCGCCGTTGGCCACCGGAACGTTTTCGGCACCGCCTTCCTCCGTCGCCTTCTCGGCTGCTCCGTCTTCAGCCTTCACCTCGCCGTCGGCGGCGTGTTTGCCATTGGCCTGGACCTCCTCGGCGGCTCCGTCTGCTGTAGGGGAGGCATTGCCGTTTGTCTTAGCGTGCCCGTTTTCCTAGAGAGAAAAGGAGGAGATGTCCATGAGATGTTTTCACAATCTTTCTGGTTGGAAGGTCATGCGTGTTCCTGAACGTTCCAGATTCAGTGCACTTTTGTGCCGCCCACACACACAGTTCCATTCATCAGCTCATGACCAAGTTTAGTCTGCACGTTAGAGCTGAGAAATCAAACTGTGCATAGATCTGACAAATAGTCTGAACGTTCACTGAAGCTGCTAAATCTCCACCAGAAACATAATGTTCGCCAAGAGAACCCAAAGTTAATAATCCCTCGAAAAGAAAAAAAAAAAAAAAAAAAAAAAAAAAGGGAGACGGAGGAGGACAAACTGGCTTGCTTTGCAGTACTAAAGCAACGATGAATGCATCCAGTGTACTTCCTACATCGCTTAGAATTTTGGACTGCCAGTGGTTTGTAATGTATTGCAGTCAAATAAATAAATAAATAAATAAATAAATTTCCTGGAAGATCTTACAAGTTCTTCGAAACGCTCCTCCACTGGAGCCTCAAAAGGTTGCTCCAAGAACCCTCACTGCATTCTGTTTGTTTTTTAACATGAGAAAAGACGACAATCTGGCTTTCTTAGAAGCAACTGATGTACGCTCGCCGTGTAGCACGGACTTCCGGCTTCAGAACCCCAAAACGAATCAGATTACGAGCCTGACGAACACGATTCCTGGAAGATCTCTCCTCCGGTAGTCATGCTGCCAGCCAAACGGTTGCTCAAAGAACCCCACAACAACCCACCCCAAAGACCCTCCATGTTTATAATCAGTGAGACACAGGAGACGGACACCGTCCTCGCTCCTCTGCCCTGAATAAACTGAATGATTCATACACTCAGTAGACTTCAGAATTTTACCAGGCTACTTTTTTTTTTTTTTTTTCTTTCCCCTCTCCAAATCGAGGTCCAATGGACTTGCCGTGGATTTGCTCACCACGTGGCTGAAGCTCAGTGTCTGGATGGAAGCTCCTGCTGTCTGGATTGGGAATGCAAGATGGAGGGTTAAAAAAAAAAAAAAAAAAAAAACCCCCACAGCAACCACACTTCTCCAAAATTCATTGTGCTGGAACGATCCAAGTCGCATTCCAGCCCCAACATCTAGTAAACAAGATCTAAATGCCCCCCCTGCTCGAACATTAAGACACCATTTCGGTCCAGTTCCTAAAATAAATAAATAAATAAAATCAAGGCGTGGTGCCTTCATGGCTGTGCACGCGCGACGCCAAACCGCCTTAACAAAAGCACCCGAGCTTTGTTTGTTTGTTTGTTTCCTTCCTTCTCTCTCTCTCTCTCTCTCTCTCTCTCTCTCTCACACACAATCATGCTCAGACCTAACTAGGCTTTGTTTGATGCACAATAGAAAGCATGCATGATAAATACATCTGTGCACGTGAGATGGATTACCAAAAAAAAAAAAAAAAAGCGCTACAACAATGCATGCTGGAATTTATAGGCTGTATAAATAAATGAATGAAATGCATGCGCGTGCACAGTATTCCTGGCAAATGCACGCTTCAGATGACTTTCTCGATCAAATAATAAAACGTTTGAACGTGTTTTTTTTTCCTGAAATCAGGGAGTGTTCATTGTTCTCCAGGGCTGGAGGGATGATGCTCGCCTTCCATCGCC
The DNA here is from genome assembly GCA_022414735.1 of Noturus placidus. NCBI lineage: Eukaryota > Metazoa > Chordata > Actinopteri > Siluriformes > Ictaluridae > Noturus > Noturus placidus. The sequence continues at coordinate 21,301 of JAFFST010035613.1, forward strand.
CGCACTTTAAACATCTACACATCTACACAGTAATATGTTGCTTTGTTTGTTTGTTTGTTTGTGAGGTGTTTATTACCTGTCCGTTTGCCTTTTCTGCTGCGGTTTCCTCTTTTGCACCGTTTTTAGCCACTTGAGCTCCCATGCTTGTAGCAAAAAAAAAATAATATGCACGCGCAACAAAGAAACCCCGAATGAATGAACGCACGCACGCGCGAGCGAGCGAACAAAGAGCGACGGACCGCGCGAGCGCCTTCTTCTCCTTCACACCGCCTTTTTAAATCACCGCCGAGACCGACCCGGGCTTAAAGTGCACACGCGGAGCGAAAACAATCATAAAATAATCTCCGGAGAATAATTACAGACGAGAGAGATGGGGATATAAAAAGAGATATATTTACAAAAAACAAACAAACAAAAAAAAAGCTAATGAAATTGCTTCTGTTGTTAATGAGATGCAGTGTACAACGCCCGAAGTGTCGTCATCGCATAGAAACGCGGTCTCAGCCAATCACAAGTCGTGTTTTTGAAAGAGGGCGGGGTTTAGAGTCAAATGGGCGGAGGAGACCTAGGACAGCAACTAGTGATAGGTTTATGTAATATTTTTCTATTTTAATGATATACAAATAATAATAATAATAATAATAATAATATAACATCAGATAATTATATAATTATATATGTACACAGAGGCAGAAATAATAATAATAATAATAATAATAATAATAATAATAATAATAATAATAATAATAATCATTACAGTTGTTTATTTTACATTTATTCATTTAGCAGACACTTTTATTCAAAGCGACTTTACATTTTACATTGTACTATTCATTTAACATTAGTTATATCACATTGGTTCTGCCATCTCACATCTCCAGGGTTCTTGGTTCTAGATCCTGAGCTCAGGAGTAGATGTGACTTCCTGTGCTTGTTCTCCTCATGTCAACTCCTTGGTTCTCTGGATTTGGATTAAAGTGTCCGTAGTGTATGAATGTGTGTGTGAGTGTGTGTATGTGTTTGTGCCCTGTGATGGACTGGCACCCTGTCCAGGGTGTACCCCGCCTTGTGCCCGATGCCTCCTGGGATAGACTCCAGATTCCCCGTGACCCTGAATAGGAGTAAGCGGTTGAAGATGGATGGATGGATGGATGGATGAACTCGGATTGCCTCTAGGTGTGAACGTGTGTGCACGGTGACCTGGATGTGACTGGACTGTGATGCATCCCATCCATCGGTTATTCCCACCTCATGCCCGGTGTTCCCGGGATAGACTCTCTGGGATAAACTTCCCGGGATAGACTCTCTGGGATAGACTTCCTGGGATAGACTCGCTGGGATAGACTTCCCGGGATAGACTCTCTGGGATAAACTTCCCGGGATAGACTCTCTGGGATAGACTCTCTGGGATAGACTTCCTGGGATAGAGTCTCTGGGATAGACTTCCTGGGATAGACTCTCGATCCAGCATGAACCTAACCACTGAGCGAGTATATACCAGTAGCGTGTTCAAAATATTTAATTAAAATGAACATTAAATGTTTTTCACGGTGGAGTTTCGCTTTAACGAGTCACCTCAGTTATTATGAGATGTCTATGAGATTAGCGTGAGTGGATACTGAGATGTTTGACATCAAAAGGCTCAAGGATTAGCGTGCACATGGATATCTATTGTAAACTCATTACAACTGCACATTTTCATGAAGTACGGACTAAAAGACTAGGGACTGTGCTGTTCCAGCAAAACAATCAACAAAGGGGTGGTGTGCTGGCCAGACGTGAAGCGGAGTCACCCCAAAAACGGACTATTTTCCTATAACAGGACATGCTTTATTCCTCTTACACCACAGTAACATTGTGAATTAGCTAATGAATGATACGTCATGCTTTTCAACCACTGATAGTTACACTTGCATTGTAGTACAGTGTGGTGTAGAATTAGTGTGTGGAGTTAGTTCCTGTTATCACGGCAGCAACAAACATGAGCTGTTGCTATAGAAACAATAACGTAGCGATTAGACCGATCGCGTTAATAATAACCCATCATTCATGCTACAGTTAGAACTGCCCATGCTGTTACAGTGCCTTGCGAAAGTATTCGGCCCCCTTGAACTGTTCGACCTTTTGCCACGTTTCAGGCCTCAAACATAAAGATATAAAACTGTCATTTTTTGTGAAGAATCAACAACAGGTGGGACACAATCATGAAGTGGAACCAAATTTATTGGATATTTCAAACTTTTTCAACAAATAAAAAACTGAAAAATTGGGCGTGCAAAATTATTCACCCCCTTTACTTTCAGTGCAGCAAACTCTCTCTGAAAGTTCAGTGAGGATCTCTGAATGATCCAATGTGGACCTAAATGTCTAATGTTGATAAATAGAATCCACCTGTGTGTAATCAAGTCTCCGTATAAATGCACCTGCTCTGTGATCGTCTCAGA
>JAFFST010035704.1:13175-27392 GCA_022414735.1 Noturus placidus
AATTACAGTTTTATATCTTTATGTTTGAGGCCTGAAATGTGGCAAAAGGTCGAACAGTTCAAGGGGGCCGAATACTTTCGCAAGGCACTGTATATAGCGCTTTTATCCAAAGTGCTTTACTGTCTCATTCACACACCAATGGTGGCCATGCAAGGCGCTAGCTTGCCATCGGGAGCAACATGGGGTTCAGTGTCTTGCCCAAGGACACTTCGGTATGTGGAGTCACGTGGGCTGGGAATCGAACCGCCAACCCTACGATTAGTGGAGAACCCACTCTACCACCTGCACCACCGCCGCTCCATTTAATTGTTTATCGTCGAGTGCTCAGCTGTACCGAACTGAATTACTATCAACACCTGTGTGTGGCAACAAAAAAAAGAGTGTTGAATTTTAATCATGTGGAACAATAATCAGTCTGGGGTACTACTGCCTTTATGTTTGTGGACACCTTATAATCTCACTCCAGATTTAGTCCCCCTTTGTTGTTTTTATACTTTGCTAGGAAGGATTTGCACTAGATTTATGGGGTGTGGCTGTGTGGATTTGTGCTCATTCAGCCAGAAGAACATTCATGTAAATCAGGCGAGGAGGCCTGGGGTGCATTCTGCATTCATTCCAGTGCATCCCAAAAGTTTTCAGTGGAGTTCAGCCACTCCAGCCTTGGCAAATCAAGTCTTTATGGACCTCACTTTGTACACTGGGGAATTGTCATGCTGGAACAGGTTTGGACTTGACCCCTTAATACCAGTGAAGGGAAATTATGCTACAGTATACAAAGCCATTCTATACAATTGCGCGCCAGCAGTTTGGGGAAAAACACACCTGTATGTAGTCCGGTGTATATATTAAATGATTACTGAAACCATACCAATGATAAAATTTAACACAAAGCGTAGTTCAACATTAGAGATTATGTTCATATGGTTGCTTTAATAATGAGTTGTTAAGACAGAATATAGACAGATTAAGCTAAATGTAAGAGAACGAACACTTTAAACACTCACAGTGTAGAGGATGAGTACAGAGGAAAATTGGATCAGACTGTAGAATGCCATATATTTGAAAAGACTGAAGGATGTCACCAGTGAGCATCTTCCCTCCCTGTTTAAATAAGACATGTTCATCATTAAAAAAGGGCAGATATTCCAGAACTGTAAAATGAATCGTTCAGTCATATGAATTAAATACATGCTCCCTATCTACATTGAACGAGGTTTATTCTGCAAAGAAAACGCTTCTAATTAACCTGATCAGCAAAGGCACACAGCTGATGTTGTCAGATTTGGAGGTAAAGGGAGAGGCAACAGAAGCCTCAGCCTCAGACAGAGAGACTCCGACATCAGCAGCCCTCAACGCTCCGCAGTCATTAGCTCCGTCCCCACACATGCCCACTCTGTAACTGGAGATGGAAAGCACCAGAGAGGAGAATAAGCTAAGCAATAAACATCTTCACAGCCAAATGTGAAGTAGAATTTCCTGTGATCAAAATCATTTGTTCAACAGCCTCTCGAAATTAGTAAAACCCCCCAAAAACCCCACAATTTGTCATGTTACCAAAAAATACAAACGCATAAAGTCCTACAGAGTCTCCCCCATGGTGAAGACACCTTCTTTAAAATGTTAAATAAACATCAAAACCTTCTGATCAATCAGACTTGAGAATTCAAAAGCTTTTTGGTATAATGGGGTTTAAATCTAAAATGTGTGAGTGTGTATATATATATATATATATATATATATATATATACACACACACACACACACACACACACACATATATACATACATACACACACATACACACATCTATATACACACATACATATATCTCTATATCCATCTATATATACACACACACACAGTGCACTCCTAATTTTGGCAACCTTGGTAAATATTGTTTAAACTTTTGATCTTTTGTTCAAAACATTCACAAAAATACTCTGCTCATCAATATTAAACAATTGCAAACAAAACAATTACAAAAAAAATTGTGTGTTAAATATATGTGTAACATTATTGGCACCCCTATGAATTCAAAGGACAAATATATTTGAAGTACATTTCCACAGATATTTTACATTTTGTTTAGTACACCTAGGTGTCTTAAGAACAGGAAAATTTTCCAACCACTGACTGCCTGGGGTAATACCAAGGAATATAGCTGTGATGTGCGGCAAAAGGTTGTTGAGATTCACAAAATGGGAAGTGGCTATAAGAAAATAGCACAAGCATTAAAAAGGCCCATTTCCACCATCAGGGCAATAACGATGAAGTTCCAGTCAACAGGAAATGTTATGAATCAACCTGGAATTGGTCGTGTGTCTAAATTGTCTCTATGCACTGTGAAGAGGATGTTTCGAATTGCCTTCTTTGCTTAAGATTATCAAGGGTGCCAATATTCATCCATCCATCTATCCTCAACCGCTTATCTGTAATCGGGTCGCAGGGGTAGCAGCTCCAGCAAGGAACCCCAAACTTCCTTTTCCTGAGCAATATTAACCAGCTCTGACTGGGGGATCCCAAGGCGTTCCCAGGTCAGTGTGGAAATATAGTCTTTCCACTTAGTCTTTCCACTTCGTACCTCGGGGTCTTGTTCACGAGTGAGGGGACATGGGAGCGGGAAATTTGCCGGAGAATCGGAGCAGTGGGTGCGGTATTGCAATCGCTTTACCGTACCGTTGTGACGAAAAGAGAGTTAAGCCAGAAGGCAAAACTCTCGATCTACCGAGCAATTTTCGTTCCTATCTCACCTATGGTCATAAAGGTTGGGTAATGACCGAAAGAACTAGATCGCGGATACAAGCCGCCGAAATGGGTTTTCTCAGGAGGGTGGCTGGCCTCTCCCTTAGGGATAGGGTGAGAAGCTCGGCTATCCGAGAGGAACTCAGAGTAGAGCCGCTGCTCCTTTGCGTTGAAAGGAGTCAGTTGAGGTGGTTCGGGCACTTGGCAACGATGCCCCCTGGGCGCCTCCCTAGGGAGGGATTCCAGGCACATCCAACTGGGAGGAGACCTCGGGGAAGACCCAGGTGCCAATATTATTATAAATATTTTTTAATAATAAAAGTGATTAGTTTTTCATAAATTTCATTAATTATTTTGCATTTATTTTGTTGCCACTCTTGTTAACAGACCTAAATATGTATTGTGACATGATATTGTCAGGTCGCCCTCCTTAAATGCACATGAATTCAAAACCGAACTCAGAACACCCAGTTTGTTGTATTATTAACGAGACATGGAAAAAGATATTTAACCGATTCAAAACCACATAATTAACATGACACAGAATAAAAACCGCAAAACAGACCCATGTCTACTCAAGGACCCTACTTTCAGATCCAGTACTGTAAACAATACAGCTGTAAAATAGGCTTAATACCTCTACAACAGAATATTATAGAATTTTTTTATATCGTTTAAAACTTGTCTATTATTTAAGCAATTATTTCAGCTAGCTTCTCTGCTCTCACTTCAGTTTCTGTAGAGCTTTAACCAGTTGAGTCTTCTGGTCCGGAGACATCCGTGCATACACCGTTCCTTTCATCAGAACCTGCAGCATGCACACATCAGAGTCTGTTCACATCCAATTTGGAAAGCAATCAGTATGTGATGAACACACAAGCAGTTTAGTAAATGTACCTTGGGTAGTTGCTCTGGAAAATAATCGCACAGAGCTGCGAAGGACTTTCCATTTATAGCCAGATGATACTTAATACTGTTCTGGTAAAGGCCCTATGGAACAGAGGGCACGTTTTTAGAATATACAGTGCAATGCTTTTGCCACCCAATTTTAAAAATAAATGCAAGGTATGTCACAAATTATATAAATAAAGCAATACATGCTAATGTTGTTCACTGCTTTAAAGCAAATCAAGTCCTGTATAAGAACCTGTTCCAGAAGATCCATGGTCTCTTGAGTGCTGACGACGGCGGACACACCATCACCTTGATGAAATTGTAACAATGCCATCGAGTTGGCAGTAGGGGGCGATGCATGAACAAAAACAATCTGCTCGTGTGGGGACATCATTCCACATGCTCTTGCTACATTCAGGGCTGTAAGAATGTTATCCCCTGATGGAAAGAGAAGTGGAAGTGAAAAAACATAAGAGGCTGGCACTGTACTAACAAATAAAAATACACTAGTTAAAAAGCAGAGCAAAGTACTCTCATGCTTAGAATACAAGATTTGTAGATAATGAAAGGCTGGTAATGGAAGCCTTTTGGAAGGGTTTTCAGTGGAAGATTTGGCATAAACAGGAAGAAGAAGAAGAGAGGAAGACCTTTATTTGTCACAGATACATTACAGCACAGTGAAATACTTCCTCAGCATTAGTAATGAATCTTTGGAAACTGGGGTCGTTCCAGCATTACTTAAGACTGCTGCTGTTACACCAGTACCAAAGAAAGAAAATGTCTCCATGGATGACTTTAAAAATTTTCGCCCTCTCTCAAACCTTCCGTTTATGGCAAAAATACTTGAGCGTGTTGTTGCTTCTCAACTCTGTAATCATCTTTCAACCAATAACCTTCTCGAACCCTTTCAGTCAGGTTTTCAAAAATTTCACAGCACAGAAACGGCGTTGGTCAAAGTTACCAGCGACTTGTTGAGGGCCTCTGATTCTGGAGCTACTTCACTTCTTATTCTTCTTGACCTTAGAGCCGCCTTCGATACTGTGGATCATGGTCTTTTACTTACCCGCCTTGAAAGTGTTTTTGGTGTGACCGGGACAGTTTTAAGCTGGTTTAAATCCTATTTTACTGACCGTTCCCATTTTATTTCTATGTCTGGCTTTAGGTCTGACACGTGCTCGGTACTCACTGGTGTTCCGCAGGGCTCAGTTCTAGGCCCTCTACTCTTTAATATTTATCTATTTCCACTTGGGCACCTGCTGCGTTCGCTTGGCCTCCATTATCACTTTTATGCTGACGACACCCAAATCTACATCCACTCTAAACCTGGTAAAAACATTGATGTTTGCTATCTTTCTGACTGTGTTTCTGAGATAAAAGCTTGGATGAACAATAACTTTCTGTGCCTGAACAGCGGGAAAACTGAGGTTATGCTTATCGGGGTCCCGTCATCAAATTCGCAAAGCCGCTCCACTATCCCTGTTTTTTGATGGCTCTATTCTGGAGACCCAGAGTAAGATGAGGAACCTTGGTGTGATTTTCGATACCAGCCTCACTTTTGACTTTTTTGCTCAGAGCACTGTGAAGGCATCCTTCTTTCATCTCAGAAACATAGCCAGAATTCGACCAAAGCTAAATTTATCTGTTGCTGAAAAGCTGATCAATTCATTTGTAGTCTCGCGGCTAGATTACTGTAATGCCGTTTTAGCTGGAGTTTCTAAAAACACAATTAACAAATTGCAATACGTTCAGAACTCTGCCGCCAGGATCCTAACGGGAACCAGGAAGCGTGACCATATCACTCCTGTTTTGAAATCACGACACTGGCTCCCGGTCAGGTTCCGTGTTGATTTCAAGATCATGTTGTTGGCATACAAGGTTTTACATGGCTTGACTCCACAATATTTATCCAGTTTATTAATCCCGTACATCCCAAATCGCAGACTACGCTCCTCACAGCGTAATCTGTTAACTGTTCCACAAACACACTTGAATTCTATGGGTGACCGGGCTTTCTCGGTCTATGCTCCTTCAATTTGGAACTCTCTTCCTCATGAACTCAGGGAAGCCAAGACTCTTGGCGCTTTTAAAACTCAACTTAAAACACACTACTTCAAACTTGCGTTTGACTGCTAGTGTCTTTTTATTATTGTCCCATCACTTTTTCTATCAATTGTGTTGTTTTAGTTCTTTTTCACTTCTATTGTTTGTATTGTACTCCGTTTATTGTTCATTCATGTACAGCGCTTTGAGAAGCTACTTTTAAAGGCGCTTTATAAAATAAAGACTTATTATTATTATTATACTTTACTTTGCATATCACATCTTGTTAGGACCCTGACCTGAATTATAACAGATAGGATGTGTCAAGATGAATGTTTGTAAGTGGGCTACAGGAAGGTAAATTCTATTTGTTCAGAGGATACAAAAAGTAGTTCAAGGCACTTTTGATTATTATTATTATTATACAAATTAGAATATTGATTAAGGCAGGGGTCTTCAACGTTTTCCAGGTCAAGGACCCCCAAACTGATGGCGAGATGGAGCGGGGATGCCCTAATTATATATATTGTATGAAATTGTGTTATATCAAACTGGTACCAAAACTTTCGCGACCCCCATGCAGACCCCCTGTTGAAGACCCCTGGATTAAGGAATATGTAAGGGTTTATTTTTTTGAAGGAACATCTTGTTGCCATGTAATTTATAAGGTATGCAAACTTTTGCACTCATCTACAGAAATGTGCAGTGTATGATTATACTGTTTTCATACCAGTGACCATGACGGGGCGGATTAGTGCTCGTCTCAAGATGCTGATGACTCCTGCACTTTCAGGCTTCACCTGGTTCTTCATCACTAAGAGCCCCAGGAACTGCAAATCTGCCTCCACATCTACCCTGCCAACAAATACATTGAACATTATGTACAGTCCTAAAAAGAACAAAACAAAAAAAAAAAAAAAAAAACAATTATAATAGGCTTTTTTCATCAATCTTCTGAAAGTAATAAATCTCACAGAACTGACCTTTCAATACTGCTCAGGTCTGTCTGGGCATCAAGCTCCTTGTAGGCAAGCGCTAGGACCCTGAAGCCCTCACTCGCAAACTCCTGGAGTGTCTTGGTAAACTGAGAAGGTACTGCCAGGCACAAAGTGAAGGGCAAATAAAATCAGATGACCATTGAAAAGACGAACCACAAGAAAACAATTGAGAATTTATAGCTTCACAGTTCTTACTACTTTCTTTCACACAGTGGCTAGCCACCATCTCAGGTGCCCCTTTGAGGAAGCAGCAAGCTGAGCCTCCCCCTGAGTCCACGGTCACCACACTCATCCTCTGTAGAGAGGAGGAAAAAGGGAAACGGCGTACTATAGCCACAGGCTGAGTAATGGACTGGAAAGAAAAACAAAAGAGGAACAAATAATTAGTGGCAATACTACAATGACATTGTAGGTGTATGATGTGAAAGACAGTTACTTATTTTGGTTTGCTTTCATTTCCTCAGTGTGTACTCACTATGCCCTCATGCTGGAACTCTGAAGCAGGTGGCCTCATCACTCCAAGGATCAGGTGACTTCCGAACTCAACGCTCGTGTCCGTTGCGTTAGTCGGCTCTTCCAGTTTCTACCATTTCACAACAAAGATCTTCACAGACATATTTTCATATCCTCAGATCTACATCAGTCGTGTTCTCAAACATCTTATAAATTATATGAAGAAACTGTACTGTGACACAATCCATGTTCTTCAAAGTGAAACCAGAAGTAACAACTCAATAATGGCACCCGGAGTTTCTCTCTTGTACAATCGTAGACATATCAGCATGTTAATTGTTACCGAGCTCCCGGGTTGCGCAACAGAAAAGCGCTTGCTCTAGAATTCGAATACAGACGTTGTTACAGCCATCCATGGCCGGGAGTCTAAGAAAGCAATGTTGGACATGCTCTCTGGGTGGGAGAAATCATACTCTCACTCCTCTATCAATCAATCACGGTGACACTATCCAATAAAGAGTCTGTGAGCTCATACATGTGGAAAGGGATGGCTTGCGCATCTCAGAGTGTGATGTGACGAACTGTGATGCAGCAGTTCAAAAAAGATTTGGTCGGGTGTCTTCACACGCCTTGGCGGAAGCACAAGACACATGATATACTTCACCCTCCCAGACCGGTAGCTGTAATATCATAGGGGAGACTTAATTGGTGGGTGGGAATTGGAGGAGACTAAATTAAATTAAAAAAAAAAAATCAATGGGGGAAAAACCCATATTATTTCTTACTAAAAAGTACATTTTAATACGGTTTAATTTCCATTATTTTAAACAGAAATTATATTTGACTCTCAGTAGAGGAAACAAGATTGAAAGAGTAGTTTCTCTTTCATTTCTCTTTAACGCATGCCAACTTTTGATAAATGGTGCATAAGTGTGGCTCAGTCGGTAGAGCGGGTTGTCCACTAATCCGCTAATCGTAGGGTTGGTGGTCCGAATCCCGGCCCGGGTGATCCCATGCCGAAGTGTCCTTGGGCAAGACACTGAACCCTAAGTTGCCCCCGATGGCAAGCTAGCACCTTGCATGCAGCTCTGCTCCCATTGGTGTGTGAGTGTGTCTCATTTGTAAGTCGCTTTGGATAAAAGCGTCTGCTAAATGAATAAATGTAATGTAATAAATGTAAAGTAAACAAAAATGTCATGGTTGGTCGGAGAAATTTTTTGCAAGAACCATTCTGCATTAAATTAAGATAGACTAAATTCAATTTGTCTCTTCTTGCAGAATTAAAGCATCAGACTGATTGTTGCAACAGAAAAAAAAAAAAAATGTTCATCCTGTCGTCATGAATCCCAACAATGCCACCGCCATTCATGCCCAGGAGCCCAAGAGGGCAAAATTAGTAGTAGGAGTCTGTCAGCTCATGTACTCAGAAGATAGCAGTGCTCTCCTCCTAGTGTGTGCAGTTGCATGAGCAGCAGTTCGAGAAGATGCAGATGCTTGCTTCATACGTCTTGCTGGAAGCACATGCTAGCCGATACTTGGGTAGATGTCATGCGATAAGGAAGAGAACTAGCAAATTTTCAAATTGGGAGTAAAATCAAAGCTTGGAGTTGAATTCGCTTTGCCACATGCAGCTTTTGTGAAGTCCTAATGTGAAACTCGAACATTAGCATACATTAGTTTCAAAGAGCATCCTATTACTCAGGATGAGACCTATGCAGCAACCAAATTAGTCAAATATTGTTTGGTAAATATTTGCATAATCCTAAGAGCAAACTGGCAAGTGATATGTACACAAAGTGTCCTCACCCAGCCTGTAGAGTCAACCATTTTGAGTTCCAATGGGTCTCCAATGGGCTGACCTCCAAGTAAAACTACTGAGTGGCAAGAGGCCAATGCCCACAGCATGGGTCCCGGGGAGAGAAGACGGGGATCAAACACCAGCTCATCAAACCCTGCACCATTTCGGTTAGCCTCCTTTACCCCCCACACATCCAGACCCTCCTCAGTCAGAGTACCTGTCTGGGGAAAATGGAACAAGAGAACTTAAACCTTAATTAAACCAATGGCAGATCAGTATTATCTATTAATTTCAGGTTGATTAGTTGGTTTGAGATCTGTTGATGGTGAAGCTCAGCATATGATATAAATCATTTTCATACTCCATTCAGTGACCCTTATGCCCTGTGGATGGGGGCGGGGTCGTCTTGAAAGATACCACTCCCACGAGGATAGAAACATTTCAGTATAATGCAATGGCAATTAGTCAGAAGAAATTTGTATTGATTTGCAGTGACCTTTCCTCTAAAGGGACAAGTGAAGCCAAACCAAGCCACTGTGTTTTTTTTTCCTTTAATTCGTCTATAGATAGACGGATACATCCATCCATCTTCAACCGCTTACTCCTTTTCAGGGTCACGGGGGAACCTAGAGCTTATCCCAGGGAGCATCGGGCACAAGGTGGGGTACACCCTGGGCAGGGTGCCAGTCCATCACACTGCACAATCTCATACACACTCATTCATACACTACGGACACTTTAGACACGCCAATCAGTCTACCATGCATGTCTTTGGACTGGGGGAGGAAACCGGAGTACCCGGAGAAAACCCCCGACACACGGGGAGAACATGCAAACTCCACACACAGATACAGTTGTATGCAAATGTTTGGGCACCCTTGGTCAAATTACATACTGTATTGAATTTTTTTTTTTTTGGGTCATGGATGTCAATAAAAATATATAATGTAATTAAGACTCGTTCTGCTGGTCAAGAATTGTCATTTAGAAAACCGGTAACAATTCCAGAACATAAGCTCTTTGACTTTGCAAACTTTGTGTTAACAACCATGAGCTCTTCTAAGCAGCTGACTGAGTATCTGAAAATGAAGCCAATTGATGCCTACAAAGCAAAGGAAGACTATAAAAAGATATCAAAGTGCTTCCAGCTCACAATTTCCTCTGTCCAAAATGGGATTAAGAAAGGGCAGAGGTCAATGAAAGATCTGGAATATCAAAAACACTTTCAGATAGACAAAGCAAAAATCCCCATATGACAAGAAGGACCTGCAGGAAGGTGTAGCTGACACAGAATTGGTAGTGCACCGTTCTACAATATCTAGATAAGCCAGAGATATTTTGGAACAAATTACTCAGGACTGATGATATTAAAATGGAAAAATATTTTTCTGCTCTCGGGACCGGCATGATCGGTCTCGGAGGTCCTACTTCTGGATGGAGCGCTCATCTACTCCGAATCTAGAATGCTGGGACAAAGGCTTCTTCTCAATCAAACAAATTACATATAGATCAATAATTATCTCTTTAATAATATCTGTTGTGACCCAGATGAGGACGGGTTCCCTTCTGAGTCTGGTTCCTCTCAAGGTTTCTTCCTCTTAAACATCTTAGGGAGTTTTTCCTTGCCATTGTCGCCACTCAGTGTCTTGCTCAGTTGGGATAATTTCTCACCTTTACTGTGTGTGTACTGTGTTTATATTCCTGTAAAGCTGCTTTGAGACAATGTCTATTGTAAAAAGCGCTATACAAATAAAATTGAATTGAACTGAATTGAATTCTGGTCACAATCACCAAAGAGAAAAAAGAGCAGTATTTGATTAAAAGAACATCTTGCCAACTGTTCAGCTACTATGTTTTGGGCTTGTGCGTCAGCGAGTAGCACAAAAATATTTCATGGCTAAATGGAAGAATGGTTTCATTTCAACATCAGCCATCTCTGGAAGCAAATATGGCACAGCCAAGAAAGTGAAGCATAGCTAATAAATGTTGACAAGGAAATGATGAATACATTCACCTAATGTCTAAGCGAATTATCTACTTTGGTAAATTTGTCTAGCTGAAGTTTATTTTCATGATGCATGTTCACACATGTACCATTCATCCATCAGAAATTAAGCTCACTCTCCACCTAACCCAAAATCTTCTCTTACCTTGTCAAAGCAGAAGAGAGAAATCTTTCCACAGACATTGATGCGAGGCGGACTTATGCAGAACACGCCGTTTTTCTTGAGGCGCCGCTGGGCGTAGATCGTGCCTGTTGTTAGAGCAGCAGGAAGGGCTGGAGGTACCACAATGGTTACAATGTCCAGAGAACGGGTCACGAGCTTTGCCCATGTCATCTGAGGACAAAAAGTTGTTGGAAGTCTATAACGACCTACTGTAATATCAATACATTAAACAAAAAAAATAAATAAATAAACGCCTTTTTTTTTTTTTTTTTAACCACTTTATTTATTCTTACTTACATTGCTCCTCCAAAGAATCACTATACTGTAAACTGTGCCAATCAGTGCTGCAATAGAAGGACATTTATCATGTCAAGCTCCTATAACCAAATTATACTCACTTGCATACTGTACACAATAGGTAACAATCTAAAGAATGTGTTAATGAATTTACCCAGGACTCCTAAGAAAAGTAGAAACTTCATGGCGTCTGCATAAAAACGGAAGTTAACTGGCTGCGGGTAGAGAATGGAGCTGATGAGATCACCTTTAGCAGTGAAAAAGCCTGAGGGGAAACAAAGAACAGATCTGGGTTTGTAGCTGAAACTTGGTCCTCACAATTATTTCCTGAAAATCAGTCATTCATATGAACTCATTGCAGTAATATCATATGTTCAGAATTACCTGTGCGTGTAACTACAGCTATGGTCCCCTTCCCACTGGGACAACCCCCTTTGGCTTGGATGAGCTGTGTACCACAGAACAGAGTGTGTCTGCGTTGAGACTCAGGGCTGTATTTCACTTCAGAGACAGGCAATGGCGTCTTCATCACAGGAATGCTCTCACCTGACGGTCAAAGGTAAAACTGAAGCAGAGGTGTTGAAGGGACTAAGAGAAAAAGCATCACAGGGAAATGCAAGTATGCAAACATTTTACACACCCAGGCAGTGTTTCCAAAAATTCAAAAGATGTCTGGAAATTCTTTGTGTGCTCTCTCTCCTCATCTCTACCCCTCACTCTCTTTCTCTTTACCAGATCTGACCATCCTTAGCTTTCGCTCTCTCCCTTCCTAATTCTCTCTCCCTCTAGATCTCCCTCGTGATGGTGATATCGACATTGTAACCTAGTAGTATTCCTCTCCTGCAAGGGGTTTGATATTCCAAGTTGCCTGGTCCATACTGAAAAACAGTATGTCCGCTATGATGAGCACTGAAGAAAGCAATGTACTGAAACGTCTACTCGTGCTGGTCTGGATTTTAATTCACATGCACGTTACACTTTGTACACCATGCAGTTTATAAAATAAAATAAAATAAAATTTAATCCGTTAGCCTTTTTTAGTCTGGACTGAATTCAGTGTGCGGTCAGCAATTTAGTTTGCCGTGTTGGTGACCAAGATCTCCCAAGGATTCATCTTTCACATCAGGGCTTAAGGCTTAGGCTTAGCACAGCCCAGTGCTGTTTGTCCATTCTAGAGAACTTTCATTGATCTTAGTTCTTTCTTTCTTTGTTGAGCTGTACAGAGGCATAATCAGAGTACAGTCACAATAGACACTGTACAAGCCATAATAGAGAGTAAACTATATGTTATTATAGGTAAGACACCTTTTAAATACTCCCATAAGCCAGGACAATCATAGTTGTGGGTACATTTTTTCTTTTGGGCTGCTTTTCTCTGGGTCTTGTTAGGTTTAGGGAGTCTTTCCCCACTCTGAAGCCTTTCTCTTGTGTCTGTGAACCACAAACTGTAGGCTTGTCGATGTTCTGTCAATGTTTTAGGTTATATTTGGATTTTACACTCAGTGAGACAGGCCTGTGTTGTGCATGACGCACTCATCGATGGTTATGAATGTAACCTTAGCACTGATTAATTGCTAGACAAATGGACAGAAGTAAATATATCCATGGGTATTCTTTAGAAACTCTGGTCTTTACAGACATCTCTTCTGAATTAAAAGAAAGAGGAAATACAATTGTCAGTTTTAGTTATAGAAGCCTTTGGTGGTTAGATAGACAGAAATACTTTATTGATCCCACGAAGGAAATTGTTAAATGGTTAGCAACTACACCACAAACTCTATGCCATGCACTTGCTGCAACAAAACATTTTAGCATATTCAGAGACATCTGCACTGTTGGTGTGTATGCTGTGTTGGTGGAGAGGGTGATCATGGTGAAGACTCGGGCGGCTGTGGCTCAGTCGGTAGAGCGGGTTGTCCACTAATCCACTAATCGTAGGGTTGGTGGTTCGGATCCCGGCCCGGGTGATCCCATGCCGAAGTGTCCTTGGGCAAGTCACTGAACCCTAAGTTGCCCCCGATGGCAAGCTAGCACCTTGCATGCAGCTCTGCTACCATTGGTGTGTGAGTGTGTCTCATTTGTAAGTCGCTTTGGATAAAAGCGTCTGCTAAATGAATAAATATATAAATATAAGACTCATTCATTTACAGTAGGGCCCAAAAGTCTGGGACCACCAGTGAAAATTCTTCTATTTTGCATTATTTTAATTCATTTAATACAACAATTTTCATTACAGATTATACTATTGAGAACAACGAGAATCTTGGAAATATTTACATGAATTTCAGCGTTTCTTAACATACGGTATGTCCCCTTTTAGCTTTAATGCACTCAAGTTGACACAAACCATCCATCAGAGTGTCATCTGAACACACTTAATAGAATAAATTAGGCATGAGGAAAATCTGACCTTCTGTTCAAAACAGTTAACATGGGAAATATCACAAATTCTGACTTAAATTTAAAAAGGGCCTAGCAGAATCTTCAATATTAAATATGCAAGATATTGAACATTTACTTTTTTTGTTTTAAATATATAAAAATTTCTAAAAACCAATTTATATCCAATTTTAAATGGACACTGTATCTGTATCATCTGTGTTGCACAAGTGCACTCCAATATATACTGTAATTAATATATAGATTGTGTGTTTGTGTAAGAGACATAGAGAGTATAACTGAGCACATATTCATTTAGCAGACGCTTTTATCCAAAGCGACTTACTAATGAGAGCACACTCACACACCAATGGGAGCAGAGCTGCATGCAAGGTGCTAGCTTGCCATCGGGGGCAACTTAGGGTTCAGTGTCTTGCCCAAGGACACT
>JAFFST010035704.1:27412-37943 GCA_022414735.1 Noturus placidus
CCCGGGCCGGGATTCGAACCACCAACCCTACGATTAGTGGATTACTGGACAACCCGCTCTACCGACTGAGACACAGCCGCCCTACTTGGTTTATTTGTTAATAAATCAGAAGCCTGTCCTAATACCCTCCAATTAGATTTTTCCTGATGCAAACTCCCCCTATAGGTCATAACATAAGAGTAATTGAGTGTACTCACCGGTCAGCATGCTCTCGTTGACCATGCACTCCCCGGCCAGCAGGGCAGCATCGCAAGGTAGCTGCAGACCTTCAGCTGGAATCACCACACAGTCTCCTGGCACCAGCTCCACTGAACTCACAGTCTCCTCCTCTAGATTGCATGGAATGCACACACATGAGGAGAAAAGTCCAACACTGGCAGGTACTTAAAACAGGCAACTCTAAAAGTCAGTAATGTACGTATTATCTGAATAAGCTGAAATGTTACTGCCTGACTTAATTATGAACATGTAAATACTCCAAATTGCCTAATATTATGGTGAAGTAAGATCCTCAAGATCACCTCCAGTGGCTCTGCGTACAGTGACATTCACTATGAGCTGGGCCATGCTGCGCAGCATGCTGCTTTGCTGGAAAGTCAAACAAAAAAAGCTTGATAAATTAATGTCATGACAAACATAGGCAGAGTTTATTTATCTTAACTAAGCATGTGCGTGTGTGTATATAAGGGGTTCCAGATATGACATATACTTGCCTTCCGGATCTCATACAAGGATACACAGATGGATATGAAAGATATTACAAAGATGCAAACAGCATAAAAGTAGTATTTGTCCGACATCCACAGGACGATGCTAAACACTTGAAATATATAGAAGGGATTGAGGACCTGCATGAGGATCAAGATGAAAAGAGATTAAAAGGAGGATCAGTATCAGGGTGGAATGCATTGAAAGCATTAAATCTGGTGAAGTTGCCTCAGCATATTTTCGCAGGATTACTCCAGGCAGTACAATCAGAAATTGTCCATATCCCACTGAAGTACCATTATTTGTTTTCACGTTGTATGATACTCACAAAATAGAAGGTTGGGGAGGGGTTTTGATTAATGATGGACATTCCCTTTTAACTAACATCTCCAAGACTGTATATAATCATCAGAGAAATATTTGAAATGCTAACCCTGGTTAATGTCTACAATTTTTTTTTATTCCATGCCAGCATCAAGGACTATATTCATGTGAGCGAGCAAGCAAGCAAGCAAATAAATACATACACACATATGCAAGCACAATTTTAAATAATAAAAATATTTACAAGTATAAAATATTCCACAACAATGAGTTAGAAATCTATTCGAGAGGTTTCAAATTTATTTCTGGTGATACCTTGAAAAAGTGCTATATAGTATATACCCCTACTACTGTATGTTAGATGATCTTAATGTTTTCCTTCTATTAACTGAGCCCTGATCTTTTATTTAAAAAAAAAAAAAAAAAAAAAACAAGCAAAGTTCTTTTAACCTTATCACATGACAGCTACTTTTTCTGTAAGAATATTATAAAACAAAGTACCTCTTCAAACAGCAATTGCAAATAAGACTTCACAGGCACATCAATGATATTTTCCCCAAAAATCTGTCTCCTGGGGAGGACATGGGAGTCAGATCAGAATGGAAAGAATGGTGGCTGTGTGATAAATAAGCATTATGTGATTCAAAGATCCGAGACCTTGAAATGTGGTCCATTTGACTCAGTCCTTGCTGACAGTGGTGCAAATCAGCACAAGTCCAACAGTCACTAAGAATACTGCAATATAAAATGTTTAAAACAATAATTATAAAATATAGAATAATTGTAATGATGTTCTCATTGCAACAATACTAACATAATATATACCTAACATTGCAGAAAGCCCCTTTTTTGGGCAACCACACATATCGCATGCCTTCAAACACGTAGTATCGCATTAGGGTTTTCTAGGGGATAGAAGCGATCATTAATAAGACAGGAAAACATCATTAGAAACAATTAGAACCATTATTGTTTTGGAAAGTTACCTCATCTTTGTGCAGCTGGATATTGTCTCTGCACTCATTCTCATCCAGCTCTCCCATGGCAAGCCCTAAACTGAAAATAAATAAATAAACAAATAAATAAATCCCATTTGTGGTTATCTGAGATGATCTTAATACTAACTTAATTACAGAAAGGGAAGTATAATTAGCAACAAATAGCATTTACCAAGATTCAAATGACAATACATGGCCTTCACATACTGTGTACAAATGATATATTGTCTATTTACATTTATTCATTTAGCAGACGCTTTTATCCAAAGCGACTTACAAATGAGACACACTCACACACCAATGGTAGCAGAGCTGCATGCAAGGTGCTAGCTTGCCATCGGGGGCAACTTAGGGTTCAGTGTCTTGCCCAAGGACACTTCGGCATGGGATCACCCGGGCCGGGATTCCAACCACCAACCCCACGATTAGTGGATTAGTGGACAACCCGCTCCACTGACTGAGCCACAGCCGCCCATTTAATCTGCCTGCTATCTGTGGGGGGGATTTTGTTTGTGCACAAGTCTGGGTTTAGACATTCTGCAATCCAAAAAGGAAAGATGGAGATTTTAACATAAAGTATAAATCCATAATCTGTAGTGGATTGAGAGGTGAATTGGTGTTTGTATCTATGGTAAATGATTATGAAACAAAAGTCTACTTTTTAATTTTACTGTATGAATGTGCTTGTGCATCAGTGTCCTGTTCCTTATAAATGTTATTTGAGACCATTTTATGACTTTGATGAAATGACTGTTTTGGAAAACTAGATGAATTTAATCCTGCTTCTTTAAAAATGTATGAACTTGACCACTTCCATCACACAGTCCAGGCAACCTTAGTCAAGGCACACAAGGGCATTTGATGTTTTTGGTCATTTGCGCAGGTGAAAAAAAAAAAAAAAAAAAAAAAAAGGTGAAAGTTCTGTAAACATTCTCAAACTGGAAAAAGCTTTCCTACTTACAAGTATAGAACATCCTCCGAGTGTTTCTGAGGTGTGGACTGCCTTAGTGTTACACATGGCCAAAACCATTAGCCAAAATTCTCTAGCGTGATTACATATGACCCAAAAACATTACTGTATAGAGTACATTATCTAGATGATTAATAGGTCTTCGGTCTTGTTGGACACTATTATAGAAAGTTATACACAAATTGATTTTCAGCCTCTTTAGGAGGTTTCCTTCAGCAAACCATGATTTCTGAGGCTCAATCTACAGTCATATTTCTTCTTATTCTTCTTAATAATAACAATAATATTATTATAACAAAAACAATAACTGAATTCTTTGAATGAATTCTGACTTCTGTAACAGCTGCATTTGGAGAAAAATATATTTACAGATTATCAATATAACAGGTATCCAAGATGGCACATGCTCTATCTCCCAAATTCAAGGTACTGTAAATTTGGTTAAAGCCTTAAAACAACATATAAGGCAGAAGGTATAAGAGTTTTTAAATGATTAAGGCTGATCCAAAAGAAATGGGTTATTTACAGTCAAAATTAAAATAAGCAATATATTTTTAAAAAATGGCACAACGAGTCAACAATCGTCCAACACTTCTATGGTGAAAATTTTTAAGATTGTCCTAATGATAATTGATAATTTTGGATGTCCAACGACAGATATACACCCAAGCAAAACAGGAAATTCTTAAAAAAAAACCCCCAAAAACACGCAATATTGGATTTTCTGATGATTGAAAGCAGTTGACAAATAATAGAACTTTCAATGATGTGTCTTTAGGGGTGTCAATAATTTTGTCACATACATTTTGAGCGGATTTTTTAATTAAGGAAATTTAAAAATTTGAATGATGATGCGTTTTAGATGAAAAGTAAGACGCCTCTCGTTTTGAAATATATTTTAGAATAATTTTGTTTATTATTTATTAAGAGTGCCAATTTACTCTGAAAATGACTATATAACAATCAAAAAAGAAGAATAAAACATGTATAATAAAAACAATGCTTAAATAAAGATTATTCAGAAAATAGGAACGTTAAATCTTACCTCCCTTCTTCAATCTCTTCTGTTTGTACCTCTTTGACACACTGCTGCCCAGAACTATCCTATATAGTGGAAATAAAACATAAAAATCAAGCCCAATAAATAACATGACACACTATTAAGTGTAATGAATATGAAGTATTAAATCATCTTCAGGATTTGTTGTATAGAAATGTGATAATTCATTATTGATCCTACCCTCACTAGTAATGTATCTGCCATTGGAATGGGGCAGGAGGAGCAACGAGCCAGAACGCCGAGGCGAGGTCGCCACCTGAACAATAACAGAAGCATACCCAAGGAACATACTGCTCCAAAGTAGCAGAGCCACACCTTCCAGCACACTCGCCTATAACCCTGCACATCCTGGCATAGAGAAAACAAAAGAAATAAAACAAGATATTATACCACAGAAGATACTTCCTGCTTTTGGTTATAAAACATGATCTGGAAAGAGACAGTGAACTACTGACACAAGTCAAGATTAGTTGCAAGATATAAAAGTGCCTTGAAAAAGTATCCAACGCTCTTAAAAGTCCTCAGATATGCCTGGATTACAAATGGCCGATTGTTCCAGCTGGTATTTTTATTGCAAATGCTCTTAAAGTAGATCAAAATTGAAGATATGTCAGCAAATCTTTCAAAAATAATAATAATTAATAAATGAAAAAAGGCCACTGGCATAAGAATTCAACCCCTTCACACTACTCCTTGGTGGAATCACCTTTTGCTCCAATTACAGCTTTACTTCCTTTGGGATTTTCCCCAGGCTGCCAGGAAAATGTGCACCAAGTTCTGCAGGTTGGTTTGCTGTTATTTCTTGACTTTGAAACAGATTTTGAAGCAAGTTTGAAACAGTGACACCAAATCTCAGTGGAATCCGCCCTCCTGTACAGTCCTCAATTATGCAGAGCTCTTCGAAATGGTTGTAAATGGTAAATGGCGCACTTGTATAGCGCTTTTATCCAAAGCGCTTTACACTGTGTCTCATTCACCCACTCACACACACCAATGGTAGCAGAGCTGCCATGCAAGGTGCTAGCTTGCCATCGGGAGCAACTTAGGGTTCAGTGTCTTGAACAAGGACACTTCGGCATGTGGGCCGGGAATCGAACCGCCAACCCTACGATTAGCGGAATAGTGGACAACCCGCTCTACCGACTGAGCCACAGCCACCCTGGTACACCTTCACTCCATCCTCAGCCACTGTATACTGTAAACGTCATTATCTGACACGCGTTCTCGTGGTGCACTTTTGGAGCCAGGCCAACATTAACGCTACTTAGCATTAATGTTATGTTACTTATACTAGCATTAATAATACATTACATAACGTTGTTTTTTTTTTTTTTTAATCTTGAGACTTGTTGAGAGAACGGAAACAGGTGAGCGTCATGTAGTGCCCCCTGTGGTAATTTAGTTTATGTAGGGTAGTTATGAATTATCCCAGAACCTGATATCTAGAAGACAGAAGAGAGTACCGCCAAGAAAAATTCCTGGTACGGCAAAGAGTAAAATGTAGAAGTGCTGGTACTGTGTACCGGCGAGTAGCGGTCCAGTCTCCATCTTGTTTTTGTGCTGTGTTTAGAGGGACCGCTTTGTCTAGGTAGTGATTGGGTGGTGTGATGCACGTCTGATCCACAAGTACTTACTGGGATGTCCAACCTTGTAGAGATCATTTGAAGCCCCATTCCTAAATTATGAAATTGTGCCACCTTATGTTTCACTTAGAATGCTCCTCAGTCTTCATTTTCACTCCTTTCCTTCAGACTGATCAGTTCAACTAAGGTGGTTTTTGGTCAGAAAACGGGGGCCGCTTTAATATTTCATAAGTAAAGGCCATTTATAAGCCAGTTGTGTCCTTATGGGGGTTAAATACTTATGCAAGTTTTTGATTTTCTTTTAAATATTTCCTGACCAATAATCAACTTTTAATTTGAATATTTACTGTAAGAGAACATGAGTTTGCAATACAAATATGGACAGGACAAATATGTGTATTTAAATGTTGATTCTGTATTGATATCTTTTGTTGTACTCTGAAAAGTGTCTGAGAATCAATAAAAAACTGTTATAAAAACAACAAAACAATACTAACAATAATAATAGAGGTTCAGTGAAGAGGTATTCTTATGTTCAGTACCATGTGACAGACAGAGTGGATGTCCGCAGCTCCAGAATCCAGAAAGTTGGATGCCGGGTCTGTGCTGGTCGCCCCACTCGGCCTCTGACAGCAGCTCCCTGTGGAGAGATATTTAACGCTTTAGTCTGGTCTAATACCAGCAGTGAAAAAAGCAAGCTCATTTCAGCATGGAAGAAACGTGGCCTACACACCCTTTCTGTACATAAAGGCTGAGCAAGCATGCTTCATTCAACAGGACTAGCAATGTGGACTACAACTGTCCAAATGCTAAATTTGGATGAACAAAGAAAAGAATGAAGTGAATTACCTGGACCATGCTTTAAAGAAATAGAAATGAAAATGAATGAAAAAGCCCATTTTTACTGTGCCTTGTTTTGTTTTCTCTTTTTCCAACTCACTGAAATTTTCTTTCACATTTCAACTTTCATTAACAGCACGAAAAGGCAAAATTTTTCATTGTAAAAAAATAAAAACGTCATAGAGCTCAAGTATAAGAAACATGAAAGCATATTGTCCTTCATTCATCAAAGATGCATATGGTCAAGTCTCATCAGAAAACGAGTTTATGGAAATTTAAAGTTTTGCTAGCTCACCCAATATATTTAAGAGCGGCTGTGTCTCAGTCGGTAGAGCGGGTTGTACACTAATCCACTAATCGTAGGGTTGGTGGTTCGAATCCCGGCCCGGGTGATCCCATGAAGTGTCCTTGGGCAAGACACTGAACCCTAAGTTGCCCCCGATGGCAAGCTAGCACCTTGCATGCAGCTCTGCTACCATTGGTGTGTGAGTGTGTCTCATTTGTAAGTCGCTTGTAAATGTAAAGTGATATTTCTGTAAAGCTGCTTTGAGACAATGTCCACTGTAAAAAGCGCTATACAGATTGATTAATATTTTAGATATCATCACAGCTCTCATTCTTCATTTCACTTAGTGAAAGACTGCTATATTGTTTAATAAAGACTTACTAAATAAAACAGTAATGTTTTTCAAAACAAATGTAAAGGTACAGTTTTCTCTGATTATCCTGTCAGCTTCCCTTCATTTTTATCTTACAATTCGGTCTTTAAATTAAAAAAAAAAAAAAAATAGATGGACTGGCACCCTGTCCAGGGTGTACCCCGCCTTGTACCCGATGCTCCCTGGGATAGGCTCCAGGTTCCCCGTGACCCTGAAAAGGAGTAAGCGGTTGAAGATGGATGGATGGATGGATGGATCTTACAATGAATGAGTTATCACATTTGGACGTGTAATATGAATAGTGTTAACACACTGCAAGTTATTCGTTCTTCAACAGCAGAATTTCTACCGTTTTACACAAATATATTGTTTAAAAGTACAAGTTAAAAAGCTATTTACCCTTCATGTTAATTACTAAAGAACCGTCTGGAATAGATCACTATATAATCACACTAATTCCCTACTGTAGGCTAGTTTGATGTGTATTTTGTTGAATATTGTTTAATCGTGAAACAATAAATAACGACAAACATTTTGATTTCGAACTACAAAGTTTTTAGGTTTTTACATTTTACTATAGTAACTATTCTAATTTTAAATGGAATTTGCAGATGGGTGAAAAATGTCTTTATTGTGCGTCTTCCTTTAGTTGCCATGGTTTAGGTCCACTTGTGGCTTTACATTTACATTAATTTCATTTAGCAGACGCTTTTATCCAAAGCGACTACAAATGAGCGCACACACACACACACACCAATGGTAGCAGAGCTTCCTGCAAGGTGCTAGCTTGCCATCGGGGGCAACTTAGGGTTCAGTGTCTTGCCCAAGGACACTTCGGCATGGGATCACCCGGGCCGGGATTCGAACCACCAACCCTACGATTAGTGGACAACCCGCTCTACCGACTGAGCCACAGCCGCCCCTTTAGATGCAAGGTCCCTGCAAATCAATTCAAACGCTGGAAAATCCCAACCTCCACCATGGAAAAGTCACTTCCAAATACAAACATGCCCATGGTATACTCCCACCCCCAACACTGACTGGCAGGTTTCTGTGCAAGGCAAGGGAAATGCAAATGCTAAGGGATTTTGAAATAAACTGAGGAAATGAAATAGCAAACGGGGTAACTGCTATTGCTATTTCACCATGACATGCTCATAACTTGTAACACACAGGAAATGCAGTTGCAAATAAACTTTGCGTTTCCATTTGAAATTTATCTGACACTGTAATACACGATTTGCATTTACATGATGACAATTTACGCATCCACAAATCCATCCATCCATCCATCTTCAACCGCTTACTCCTTTTCAGGGTCACGGGGAACCTGGAGCCTATCCCAGGGAGCATCGGGTACACCCTGGGCAGAGTGCCAGTCCATCGCAGGGCACAATCACATACACACTCACACACACATTCATACACTACGGACACTTTAGACACGCCAATCAGCCTAACATAAGAAATACAATTGCAAATACAGTTTACAATGGCTTTTGAATATTTGAAATACTTCCATAGCCAAGAGTAGGTGTGTTTTACATGCATCTTTCTGAGATAACTGGAGAAACATAGTTTAATGTTTACTATTAAACGCGTTAAATAATTATAGAAACCTAATTTCAAGAACCAACAGAAGTGTTTAAACATTCCCAAAGAACATAAGGAGAATGTCATATTTGATATCCAATCATTTGTGCCTTGATATTAGCTGTGGGAAACAAATTTGAGGCTATATTGCATTTGATCACTTCCAAAAAAAAAAAAAAAAAAAAAACTTTAAAAAATGTTTTTGTTTTGTTTCAGAGGGCATTTTGGAATATGTTGCCAAATGGCAGCACAGTACAATAAAGAACATTATTAACATTATTAACTACTTTAATATTTTTCAGTAATTGGACTTCCCGGAAAAACAGGGCACGAGGTGAAGACACATCCTGAAAGGGACACCAATCCATTTTAGGGCCTTATGCGAACACAAAATCACACATTTTTTGTTCTAGGGGCATTTGAAAGGTGGGAGAAAACCAGAGAACCAGGGGCAACAAATATGGATGCAACAAAACTATGTGAAATTCCACATAGACAGTAACCTCAGGATCAAATCTGAAGCTGCGAGGTGGCAATGCTAAGGTCATTTGCTTTGGTCTTTAAGTTCTTTGTAAGAGATTAAAATCTAATTTAAGAGGGTTTGGCCCAGTAATTTGCTATTAACTGTTGGTTAGAAGATCGATCTGTGATGAGGAGGAGGGAGAGGTTGTGAAGATGCACACCTGGCACTGATCTGATTGGGTTGAAAAAAAGAAAAGGAGAGAGAGAGACAGACTGATCTGGCTGAGAGAGAGAGAGAGAGAGAGAGAGAGTGAGAGACTGATCTGGCTGAGAGAGAGACTGATCTGGCTGAGAGAGAGAGAGAGAGAGAGAGAGAGAGACTGATCTGGCTGAGAGAGAGAGAGAGAGAGAGAGAGAGACTGATCTGGCTGAGAGAGAGAGAGAGAGACTGATCTGGCTGAGAGAGAGAGAGAGAGAGAGAGACTGATCTGGCTGAGAGAGAGACTGATCTGGCTGAGAGAGAGAGAGAGAGAGAGAGACTGATCTGGCTGAGAGAGAGAGAGAGAGAGAGAGAGAGAGACTGATCTGGCTGAGAGAGAGAGAGAGAGAGAGAGAGAGAGAGACTGATCTGGCTGAGAGAGAGAGAGAGACTGATCTGGCTGAGAGAGAGAGAGAGAGAGAGAGAGACTGATCTGGCTGAGAGAGAGAGAGAGAGAGAGAGAGAGAGAACAGAGAGAGAGAGAGAGAGAGAGAGAGGCTGATCTGGCTGAGAGAGAGAGAGAGAGACTGATCTGGCTGAGAGAAAGAGAGAGAGAGAGAGAGAGAGAGAGAATGATCTGGCTGAGAGAGAGAGAGAGAGAGAGAGAGACTGATCTGGCTGAGAAAGAGAGAGAGAGAGAGAGAGAGAGAGAGACTGATCTGGCTGAGAGAGAGAGAGAGAGACTGATCTGGCTGAGAGAGAGAGAGAGAGACTGATCTGGCTGAGAGAGAGAGAGAGAGAGAGAGAGAGAGAGAGAGCTGCTCTGGCTGAGAGAGAGAGAGAGAGAGAGAGAGAGAGAGAGAGAGAGAGACAGATCTGGCTGAGAGAGAGACTGATCTGGCTGAGAGAGAGAGAGAGAGAGAGAGAGAGAGAGAGAGACTGATCTGGCTGAGAGAGAGAGAGAGAGACTGATCTGGCTGAGAGAGAGGGAGAGAGAGAGACTGATCTGGCTGAGAGAGAGAGAGAGACTGATCTGGCTGAGAGAGAGAGAGAGAGAGAGAGTGATCTGGCTGAGAGAGAGAGAGAGAGAGAGAGAGAGAGAGAGAGAGTGCTCTCTGAGGTTTTCCTGATTTTC
>JAFFST010035784.1:1856-15613 GCA_022414735.1 Noturus placidus
GATGGTGTGAGGATGATGTGGGGATGGTGTGAGGATGATGTGGGGATGGTGTGGGGATGGTGTAGGGATGATGTGAGGATGGTGTGAGGATGGTGTGGGGATGGTGTAGGGATGGTGTGATGATGGTGTGAGGATGGTGTGGGGATGGTGTGAGGATGAAGTGGGGATGATGTGGGGATGGTGTAGGGATGATGTGAGGATGGTGTAGGGATGGTATGATGATGGTGTGAGGATGATGTGGGGATGGTGTGAGGATGGTGTAGGGATGGTGTGAGGATGGTGTGGGGATGGTGTGGGGATGGTGTAGGGATGGTGTGATGATGGTGTGAGGATGATGTGGGGATGGTGTGAGGATGAAGTGGGGATGATGTGGGGATGGTGTGTGGATGATGTGGGGATGGTGTAGGGATGGTATGATGATGGTGTGAGGATGATGTGGGGATGGTGTGATGATGATGTGGGGATGGTGTAATGATGATGTGGGGATGGTGTGAGGATGATGTGGGGATGGTGTGAGGATGATGTGGGGATGGTGTGGGGATGGTGTAGGGATGGTGTGATGATGGTGTGAGGATGGTGTGATGATGGTGTAGGGATGGTGTGAGGATGGTGTAGGGATGGTGTGGGGATGGTGTGATGATGATATGGTGATGGTGTGAGGATGGTGTGGGGATGGTGTGATGATGATATGGTGATGGTGTGATAATGATGTGGGGATGGTGTGAGGATGATGTGGGGATGATGTGGGGATGGTGTGGGGATGGTGTGGGGATGGTGTGAGGATGGTGTGGGGATGGTGTGAGGATGGTGTGAGGATGATGTGGGGATGGTGTGGGGATGGTGTGGGGATGGTGTGAGGATGGTGTGGGGATGGTGTGGGGATGATATGGGGATGGTGTGGGGATGATGTGGGGATGGTGTAGGGATGGTGTAGGGATGGTATGATGATGGTGTGAGGATGATGTGGGGATGGTGTGATGATGATGTGGGGATGGTGTGAGGATGGTGTGGGGATGGTGTGATGATGATGTGGGGATGGTGTAGGGATGGTGTGCGGATGGTGTGAGGATGGTGTGGGGATGATGTGAGGATGGTATGGGAATGGTGTGAGGATGATGTGAGGATGATGTGGGGATGGTGTGGGGATGGTGTGAGGATGATGTGGTGATGGTGTGGGGATGGTGTGAGGATGGTGTGAGGATGATGTGGTGATGGTGTGGGGATGATGTGGGGATGGTGTGAGGATGGTGTGAGGATGATGTGGGGATGGTGTGAGGATGGTGTGATGATGGTGTAGGGATGGTGTGATGATGATGTGGGGATGATGTGGGGATGGTGTGAGGATGGTGTGGTGATGATGTGGGGATGGTGTGAGGATGGTGTGGTGATGGTGTGGGGATGGTGTGAGGATGGTGTGATGATGGTGTGAGGATGATGTGGGAATGGTGTGGGGATGGTGTAGGGATGGTGTGATGATGGTGTGAGGATGATGTGGGGATGGTGTGAGGATGATGTGGGGATGGTGTGGGGATGGTGTGAGGATGGTGTGGGGATGGTGTGAGGATGAAGTGAGGATGGTGTAGGGATGGTGTGAGGATGGTGTGGGGATGGTGTGGGGATGGTGTGAGGATGATGTGAGGATGGTGTGAGGATGATGTGGGGATGGTGTGGGGATGGTGTAGGGATGATGTGATGATGGTGTGAGGATGGTGTGATGATGGTGTAGGGATGGTGTGAGGATGGTGTGAGGATGATGTGGGGATGGTGTGAGGATGATGTGGGGATGGTGTGAGGATGGTGTGGTGATGATGTGGGGATGGTGTGAGGATGGTGTGGGGATGGTGTGAGGATGATGTGGGGATGGTGTAGGGATGGTGTGGGGATGGTGTGATGATGGTGTGAGGATGATGTGAGGATGGTGTAGGGATGATGTGAGGATGATGTGGTGATGGTGTGGGGATGATGTGGGAATGGTGTGAGGATGATGTGAGGATGGTGTGAGGATGGTGTGGGGATGGTGTGGGGATGGTGTGAGGATGATGTGAGGATGGTGTGGGGATGGTGTGGGGATGGTGTGAGGATGATGTGAGGATGGTGTGGGGATGGTGTGGGGATGATGTGAGGATGATGTGGTGATGGTGTGTTGATGATGTGAGAATGGTGTGGGGATGATGTGGGAATGGTGTGAGGATGGTGTGGGGATGATGTGGGAATGGTGTGAGGATGGTGTGGGGATGATGTGGGGATGGTGTGAGGATGGTGTGAGGATGATGTGGTGATGGTGTGGGGATGGTGTAGGGATGGTGTGATGATGGTGTGAGGATGGTGTGATGATGGTGTAGGGATGGTGTGATGATGGTGTAGGGATGGTGTGATGATGATGTGGGGATGATGTGGGGATGGTGTGGGGATGGTGTGGGGATGGTGTGAGGATGGTGTGGGGATGGTGTGAGGATAGTGTGGGGATGGTGTGAGGATGATGTGGGGATGATGTGGGAATGGTGTGAGGATGATGTGAGGATGGTGTGGGGATGGTGTGAGGATGGTGTGGGGATGGTGTGAGGATGATGTGGGGATGATGTGAGGATGGGGTGATGATGATGTGAGGATCGCTGTCACTTTTCTGATGTGATTCTGGAAAACGTCGCCATGGTAAGGCAGTGCTGCTGCATCCTGAACTGCTGCAGTATGTCACACCGTCATCCAGCGAGAAAACTGGACAATGGAGTATTTTTTCTAAAGCAAAATAGCCTTCAACTCACCACCAGAGTCAGTGACCCTCACAGGATGGCCCTCATGTCTCAACATTAACTTGCAGCTGCTCTTAATGATTTATGCTCTTAATGATAAATTGAGCTTCATTCAGTGACCTACATCAGAACTCCATATCCCATCTTTTTTTTCCCCATAAATCAATGCTATTGTCTGTCTGTGTTTTACAAATATTTAACCAATGAAAAGTCATTAGAAAAGAGCATTTAAGTGCTTTATTTAAAAAAAAATCATGCCCCCGACCCCCCTAGCATTTCAGCGTCCCGCCCAGGATCAAAATCGCTCCTATACCCCTGTTGTTGTCTTGTAATACATTTCTTAAAATGTTGACAAATTGTTGTAATATAAGAAGAATAACACTTCAAGAGGTGCCTTGTGGATTGTTTCCCTATAACAGCTCACTCCCAAGTGTTATTTCCTCGCGCATTTAAATGACTCACAATAACTAACAAAACTTTATTAAAAAAATCTCACAGAGATTAATTTATACTGTTATAGTGACATTATTATTATTATTATTATTATTATTATTATTATTATTATTATTATTATTATTATTATTATTATTATTATTTTAAAAACATGTGATGTAAGAAAGCACATAATGCGATGCGAGGCATTATTTTAGCGGGTCACTTTTGCACTTTTAAACTTAATCCCCTAATTTTTCCCTTAATGTCACCCCCCCCTCCCCCTTAAACATTTTTAGGAGACATTTAAAAAAAAAATAAATAAAAAAAGACCAAGTGAGACTGTGAGTATTTCACCTGAACATTAGAGGGCAGCATTGAGCTGCGTAAAAATGTACTCACACGTCCAATCAGGAACGAGAGGGGGCAGATGCAAGCATTGGATGGATGTGTTTATATATATATAAACAAAAATATATATATATATATAAACAAAAATAAAAAAAATTCATAAATAAAAAAAATAATTAATAAATAAAAACCGCAATTCAGTCATCACACACTCCACTACGCTTCGGTTTATCTTGTTACTTAATTATCCTGGCAATTGCGTAGAAGATTACATGTCCATATCGGTTGATCACAGAAAACTACCTGATTTTGAGAATTAGGAAAGTGTCAGAGGGAGCTGAGGAAAAGGATACGACATTTAAAAACGATCTTTAAATCTGAAAGATCAGTGAAGTGTAGATTAGTGTTTATTTAAAACTATAAACCTGTGCGAATAGACGTTGTGTACAAGTTGAGAGGCATGTAAATTGAATGGAATTAGGAGTAATTAAGTGCCAGCTCTGCTCTGAATGTGAAATGGGTTCTTAGATGTCTTTGGAAGCTTATCCTACACGTGGTCACAGGGGAGCCTCGAGCCTACAGTATTCCAGGGAACTCAGGGCACAGAGGGGAGACACACTGGACGTCGTGCCAATTCATCGTAGGGCACACGCATTCACACACAACGGACAATTTGGAAATGCCGATCAGTCTACAGTGCATGTTCAAGCATACGTTCTAACCACTTAGCCACCGTGCCCCCCTCTTTGGAAGTCAATGACTACGTTTACATGGACAGCAGTACTCTAATTATTGCCCTTACTCTGATTAAGATAATAATGTGATTAAGGTGTTTACATGAGTCGCTTTTAGAATACTCTTGTCATGTACTCGTTTTACATGTTATAGATCAGAATTAGATTAAGAGCCCGCGTCATTACGTCACCGCGCCACGCCGTCCGACATCCCTCCAGACTTTCATGTATTAACATACAGTTGGTCTTCGTTATGGTACCGTATACAGTTTTGGGTATTTTTATACAAAATTTTTACGAACAGTTTAAGTGCGGTTAATTATTTGTCATGCTGTACATGCTAATAGACGACTGCTTGAAACCGTGGGCTGCGTCTCAAACCGTGTACTCACCGTCTATACTATATAGATACATGTATTTTTCCCCACTACAGGCCTGTAGTAGGAAAGTATGCAGTTTGGGACGCAGCCGAACTCTCTTGTTCGCCGTAAAAATCCCTGCCGTGTGTGATCGTGTCCTGTCGCAGAATGCGGTGAAAACTCTCACACGACGTTCATAATGTGATTAAGGTGTTTACATGTCTGTTATACACGTCCATAATGCAACTAAAACAGGAGCACTCCACCTGTCTTAATTCATCCATCCATCTTCAACCGCTTAATCCTTTTCAGGGTCACGGGGGAACCTGGAGTCTATCCCAGGGAGCATCGGGCACAAGGTGGGGTTCACCCTGGACAGGGTGCCAGTCCATCACAGGGCACAATCACATACACACTCACACACACACATTCATACACTACGGACACTTTAGACACACCAATCAGCCTACCATGCATTTCTTTGGACTGGGGGAGGAAACCGGAGTACCCGGAGGAAACCCCTGACACACGGGGAGAACATGCAAACTCCGCACACACATGGCTCTGCCGGGACTCGAACCCCGGACCCTGGAGGTGTGAGGCGGACGTGCTAACTACTAAGCCACCGTGTGCCCCTTGTCTTAATTCAATTAGATCTTAATTAGATTATGACCTTAATTAGATTAAGGTAAGTAAAAATTGCTGTTTACATGCTAGTTTCTTAATCAGAGTATGGTCTTAATCAGATTAAGAGTGGATTATTGTTGTCCATGTAAACGCAGCTATTGATTAAAATACCATCATGTTTACTTAAAGACGTTCTCATTACTCACAATTGATCTCCGGTTTGCTCCTCAGCTTGGATTACTATCTGTATGGAGTTTTGCATGTGCTCCCAGTGTCTGTATGGGTTTCATCTGGGTTCTCCGGGTTTCTCCATCCCAAAAACATGCCCGTTGCTGGATTGGCTGCATCAAATTACCCCGAGGTGTGAATATGTCTGTACATGGTGCCTTTCCGTGGACTGCCATACCATCCAGAGTGTAGTCCTGCATCACTCCAGTGTTTAACAGGATAGGCTCCGGATTCAACACGACCCTGACCAGGATAACGGAAGTGATTCAAAAATAATAATAAACCCCAAAAGGAGTGAGAGGAAAAAAAATTAATAAAGTCAGCCATAGTGGAAAAAGTCATCAGCTAAATAAACAAAATTTTCAGTACTTAGTATGTTTTGTGTTTGATGGTATAATCCACCACGATATTAATACCGCGCTTCTCATATCACCTATGTGTATTGCTGCTGTGTTTATAATTGTATATATTTCTCCATTACGTTCTGAAGCTTCAGTTCTGTATCCAATCATAACACAATCTTTCCATCCATCATCGTCTCCAGTACACACTGACATTCTATATATAGCGATATATACAGAGACGTTCCTTCTACCTAATTTTAGCTAACATTTACATATCTGAAAGAGTTAACAAAGAGTAACTATATTTGATTAACCTCTAGCGACCGAGGAGAAATAAAACTCATTCAGTGTAATCATGTATCATTGTTTGCGTACTTGTGTTTGATAAATTAATAGTGTAGCGTTGCTGCGCTTCTGTGTCGCGGCTCTAATTTGCATTTGCACCCATGAGCTGTCCGTTAATGTGATATTTATTGTCCTAGTTTTGTTAGACTAAGTGTTTACCTTTAGTAAAGTGGTTGTGCGTTGCCTGTGCCGCCATGTGCTCTACCTGCATGTCATGTTTTGATTAAACCCGGTGGGTTTTGTTACCTCCTGCTTCTTTTTCTTCTCATTCAGTCAGCTCAGTGCCTGTGTTTGTTCTGTATATGGGAGTTTGACCATGAAAGAGAAAATACAGCGGGGAAAATAAGTTTTGGACGTGTTAACATTTTTTTCAGTAAATATTTTTCCATTGAGGTTATTGACATGAAATTTTCCCCAGATATCAGTATTAACTCAAGAAATCTGGAAATATTTGTACAAGCCTATGAAATAGTGTCGTCTGGTCAGACGAGAGCAAAATTGAACTTTTTTGTCTGTCATACTGCACACCATGTTTGGAGAAGAAATGGGACTGGAAATCACATTAAAAACACTACACCAATGGTGAAGTGTGGAGGTGGGAGCATCATGGTGTGGGGCTGTTTTTCATCGCATGATGCTGGCAGACTTCATATAATTGAAGGAACGATGAATGGAGTCCTTTCCTGGGAGATTCTTGAGAGGAATCTGCTGCCATCCACCAGGATGATGAAGATGATATGTGGGTGGACCTTCCAGCAGGACAACGATCCAAATCATACAGCAAAGGAAACTCTCACTTGCCTTCAGAGGAAAAAAAAAAAAAATCAAGGTGTTAGAATGGCCCAGACAATCACCTGACTTGAATCCAATCAGTACGTTTACATGGACAACAATAATCCAATATTAACCCGATTAAGACAATACTGTGAAACTAGCATGTAAACAGCAATTTTTTATTACCTTAATCTGAATTCGAATGAAGACAGGTGGAGTACTCCTGTTTTACTCGCATTATGGACGTGTATTACAGACATGTACACACCTTAATCACATTATGAACGTCGTGTGAGAGTTTTCACCGCATTTTTGCGACAGGACACGATCACACACGGCAGCGCTCAACCGTTTTACGGCGAACAAGAGAGCACGGCTGCGTCCCAAACCGCATACTTCCCTACTATAGGCCTGTATTAGGAGAAATACATGTATCTCGGCTACTATACAGACAGTAAGTACACGGTTTGGGATGCAGCCCACGGCTTCAAGCGGTCGTCTATTAGGGCATATAGCATGACCAATAATTAACCGCACTTGAAGCGTTCGTAAAAAATTTAAATAAAAACACTCAAAACTGTATACGGTACCATAACGAAGACGAACTGTATGTCGATACGTGAAATTCTGGAAGGGACAGCATGGCATGGGGACATAATGATGCGTGCCATTAACCGATCTATATTCTATAACATGTAAAACATGAAAGAAATATTCTAAAAGTGACTCATGTAAACACCATAATCACAATATTGTCTTATTCAGAGTAAGGTCAATAATTACATTACTGCTGTCCATGTAAACGTAGTCCGTATGTTTATATTGGGCCAAAAATCACACCTAAATACTGTGGCCCATTAATTTCTTCATACAGGAAGTGTCTTGAAGCTGTCATTACAAACAAAGACTTCTCCACTAACTATTAAATACATTTCAGTTAGCATGTTCAGTACTTTTGCCCCGTATCATTCCACTTTATTATACACAACTTCCTTTACGGACTTTAATGTTGTGAATTCTTTATATGTGTGGATTTCTTGAGTTAATACTGATGTCTGGTGAACATTTCATGTGAATAGTATTTCATTGGAAATATATTGACATGTCCAATACTTATTTCCCCCCACTGTACATGGTTTTTCCAATGCTTCCTGGTCAAGCCTCTTCCTTGCCGACTCCACAATATAGAGAAATACTCAGCTTTCCTGAATGTCAGTTCATTATTTGCAGCCTTATTGCAGTACACATTGTGGTGAGGTTGGTTAAATTTATGAATTCACATATTAGAGCGAATTTTCTCTCTCAATTCATATAACCAGCAGCTGTGATGTGAGCTCATGTGCTGTACTAAGTGGCTCAAGAAGTCAATAGAGTTCTTACTAGGCTCCTAAAAAAAAAAAAAAAAGAAGTAATTTAGGGGTCTAAAATGACCAACAAGTCTAATGACAAAGTCACTAGCGTGCAGTGGTCGTGACGTGCCAGTGTAAAAATCTCGTATAGCCACCAACTTCCTGTGGATTTGTGGCGTAATAAATACCAGAATACTGATTTCAGAGTTTGAATACTGGTGCCTCAACTGACTTAAATGGGATTTCAAATGTCAATTCTCACTCTGAACATTGTCTCACAATTAGAGATTGAATTTCTATACCACATTTATGAAGCCCATCCGGACTTTATACCGTGACAAATTACAGAAATTAATAATGTAGTGCAAGACAGATTTTTATTAGGCATCATTTTTGGCATGGCAGCTGCTGCATCCTGGCTGCTGGTTCAAAGTAAAGTATTCGATCATAAGGCTCAACATTTCTGTGTTTTAGCCGAATGAATTCAGTTTTAGTGTCAGTAATTAATTGCAAATTGGTGGAGATGGATCGAGCCACCATTCACTGCTACTTCCGTGGCTATCGATATCACATAATACTGTAAACCTAGCCTTATTTACATATTATGTAAATGAGACACACAACAATTTAGTGTAACTATGACAAAAAAAAAAAATAGAGAGCGCTGGGAATGTGACGTATGAGTTGTTGAGTAACACTGGTGTGCAGACATGAAAAGAAACCTAGCATTTTTTAGACTCTAGACTCTGTTCAAGTGCTAAAAAGAATGAAGGTTCAACTTGCAGTAGTTCAACCAAGTTCTGTAACTTTGGTAGCTATAATAAGATGGACATCAAGGCTGTGGCTTCATTGTCAAGGCTGAGTCCCTGTCTGAGTCACTTCAGCTGCACATCCCAGCCTGCTCCAATCTTGTTTTAAATAAGAAACCCAGCCGTGTGTCAAATTCATGCTGTAGAATAGTTTGTGATGGCCCGTAAGTGCAAACCCTAATAACAAGCCAAAAACACAACAGCAAAACAAACAAACAAACAAACAAACAAAAAACCACAGCAACAAATTCAGAGACGTGAGAGCAAAACACAAAAAAAAAACAAATTCAGAGACGTGAGAGCAAAACACAAACACAACAAATTCAGAGACGTGAGAGCAAGACACAAACACAACAAATTCAGAGACGTGAGAGCAAGACACAAACACAACAAATTCAGAGACGTGAGAGCAAGACACAAACGCAACACATTCAGAGACGTGAGAGCAAGACACAAACACAACAAATTCAGAGACGTGAGAGCAAGACACAAACACAACAAATTCAGAGACGTGAGAGCAAGACACAAACACAACAAATTCAGAGACGTGAGCAAAACACAAACACAACAAATTCAGAGACGTGAGAGCAAGACACAAACACAACAAATTCAGAGACGTGAGAGCAAGACACAAACACAACAAATTCAGAGACGTGAGAGCAAAAAACAAACAAACAAACAAACAAACAAAAAAAAAAAACACCCCAGAACAGCCAAATAAAAAACACAAAGCAAAACCACACATGAACAGTACATTAAAACAAACATTAAATGTCCTTACTAAGCATGCTTGTTGCTGATTGGCCGAAACGAATTTCCTGATGCTTTTATTCATGATTGCATTCATCCATCTTCTAACGCTTACTCCTTTTACAGGGTCACAGGGAACCCTATCCCAGGGAGCATCGGGCACAAGGCAGGGTACACCCTTTACAGGGTACCAGTCCATCACAGGGCACAATCACATACACACCCATTTATACGCTATGGACACGCCAATCAGACTATCACTGGTGGAGGACTGGGGGAGGAAACCCCCGAGAACATGCAAACTCCTCACACACGGTGCCGGCGGGACTCGAGCCCTGGACCCTGGAGGTGTGAGGCGAACATGCTAACCACTAAGCCACCATGCGCCCCTGATTGCATTCATATGAATGCATATGCTCCAAAATTGCACAGCATTAAAATGAGTATATGAATGCTTAAAAGATCTCTCTAGGCTAACTCTATAGCAGACTGAAAAAGGACAATTATTTTTCCTTGTGAAAAATCATATGCCACATCCAATCAGCAACAAGTATGTGATGTTGAACAAGGACCTCCCCTTTGCGTTTAGCATTAATGCTGATATGTTTTCTGCAGAGTTTTTGGTTTTGTTGTGTTTTCTGATTTGCTGTTGCGTTTTCGGTTTGTTAATGTGCACTTACGGTCCACCAGGTGCATTCGAGAGACTGTTATTATCACAAAATGTCAGATTTGATGTGGATCGACCTTTAGATTTGGCAAATTGATGCAAATTAATTCCAGGACAAGAATAGCCACTAAAATAATACAGAAAAAAAAAGACAGGCACTTTTAAACGGGTAAGGTTTAAGTTGGGGTTTAATGGTGAACAGTGGCAGGACAGGAATTAGGAGGAGAGCTCCAGATTTCGGAACTGAATATGAATTTGCTTTTCCGAGGACCTGATGGTAAAATTATAGGCCGAGGATGTGCACATTATGGTTAGTATGTAATATTTTCCACGCATAAGAATAGCTGCATTTTTTTTAAATAAATGGTGCGAGATGGTGTTTCACAAATGAGTCAGAGCTTGCAAGGACTGGTTGCACATTAGTGCTTTGTTTACAGTGATAAGTGCATCCATTAGGCTTTGTAAATTGTGTAGCTCAGGCACACACGCAAGCCCACAAATCCTTATGCTAATGCACATCCATCATTACCCTCTGTTACACTCTCATTGGCCCACAGATGCACCTCACTGAAATTAAGGTGTCAAGATGTTAAATGTATGCAGACATGAAACCATTGAACTGTCTGCACATTTTGCTAATGCGTCCTATCGGCTATGCATTTTCTCCAAGCAGGCACTGTTACAGCTGGAGAGCTTTCTGATGGCAGCTGTAACTGGGCAGAACAGGCACTGAACTAACTAACTGAAGTCTCACAATATTTGTAGGAATTCTTCCAAGTGAGAAAAAAAACGTGTTTAGATTTCAAACAAGTAGAGTCGAAAGAAAAGTGATGGCTGCTAACCTGCACCCCCCCCCCCCAAAAAAAAAATTCCAAATGAAGTCAGATTAATGTTGTAGTCAATATTTAAAGACTAAACCTTATTAGATTTAGATCAACCTTATTAAACAAACATCCTTACTATTTCAGGCATGGACAAATCCGTAGCCCAGGTGCATGGAACAAAAACGTTATGTGTCTGGGTTATTTGTTTTTTACTAGTTAGTAACTAGTTAGTAACTAGTTACTGGGCGGCTGTGGCTCAGTCGGTAGAGCTGGTTGTCCACTAATCGTAGTGTTGGTGGTTCGAATCTCGGCCCGGGTGATCCCATGCTGAAGTGTCCTTGGGCAAGACAATGAACCCTAAGTTGCCCCTGATGGCAAGCTAGCACCTTGCATGAATTTATATTGGGAAATGTCACAGGCTTGGACCTGTTTGGCTTTGCCATATTGGTGGCCTGGTTCATTAGTCATATTGTATTTGCCAGCTTGTCTTGTGCTGTCATGGCTAATAATAAGATCTCATGGCTGATAGATACGCTTTTGTGGACCTAATGTTTATGAATTATAATGAATTCTATTCAGCTCCTTGGCAGGAAACACTCTGAACGGCAAAGCCTAAATGTCACATGGGAGATTTTTAAATTGAATACCATGTCTTTTTAAGGCCTTCCTTAAGCATATGCTTAAACATTAAAGCTGCTCTGAAGTGTCTGAAGTATCATAAATATTCATGTGCCGTACTCTGAATATTGCATTCACATTTTGGGAACTAAATCATTTAATTTCTTTGCATATTATTTTAAAGTCATAGAGGATATTGATTTTAATTTGTGATATACGGAGAATAAAGGGTGTTTCTTTATATCGACAGTGGCAGTGACATGTTTTCTACAGGTGACTGATTTCTTCCAGTATATACTGTACTGTAATCAGTGTGTGTGTGTGTGTGTGTGTGTGTGTGTGTGTGTGTTTTTAACATAATATAATATTTCATAAAATTTCCAAGTTATTTGCACTCCTACAGAATGGTGAATCCTTTACTGCTGAGAATAAGAGCACTGAGCTTCTACCTGTAAAGTCAAGTTAAAACAAACTTGTAGACAGGAATTTGGGCCGTACTTTAAGCTAACCATCCATCTTCTATCGCTTTCTTCTTTTCAGGGTCATTGGGAAACCTGGAGCCTATCCCAGGAAGCATGGGGCACAAGGCGGGGTACTCCCTGGACAGGGTGCCAGTCCATCGCAGGGCACAATCACATACACACACACCCATTCATACACTACGGACACTTTCGACACGCCAATCAGGCTACCATGCATGTCTTTGGACTGGGGGAGGAAACCAGAGTACCCGGAGGAAACCCCCGACGCACGGAGAGAATATGCAAGCTCCACACACACATGACCATGGCGGGACTCGGGCTTTCGACCATGGAGGTGTGAGGCGAACGTGCTAACCACTAAGCCACCGTGCCTCCTAGCATAAACAATGTTAACGTTTACTAAAAATGTTAATGTTATAGTTAATTTTGAAGGAGAGAGAAAATAATATTATTTTTAGGAAAGAGAATTTCTTATAATAATGGTTTTTATCGTTTGAGCAGAAATTTGATTGGGTTGTCCTGAGGGAATGGCTTGATCTGTGAGAATAAATATATAACTATATATATAATTTCATTTGAATTGAGTATTTTTGTTGACCGAGTAAGCACGTGACTTATTTTCTATCCAGCATTTGTGGGACTGTGTTAATAGGTTCCTCAAAATGAGATGAACACGGAAGCGACAAGGATTTAAGCAACCGATACATTTGTTAGAACTTCCATAGACTCGGCGGACTCCGGAAGCTTCCTCGCAGTTGCCAGATTACATTGTGGATGTAAATCCTCACCTCCACTCACAAGCTGGGAGAAGAGAATCATTCAGCGAGAGAGAAAGCTGGGTACACAGTCTTAATGGGGCATGAAAGAAGAAAGAAGAACGGGATTGAAAAGGAAGAAATTTGTCTTTTAGAGAGTTTTAACAGAAATCCAGCAATTTTGGCTCTGAACCGGACTAGTGCACATCCAGTCTAATGTATTGACTATGCCACAGCACTGTTTAATCTTTGCTGTTGATTAATTTCCTATAACAGTAGCTCTGACAGTAGTTTTAGCTATAATGTTTATATTAATAATCGATCATTTCTGTATGTAAATCACTTCTATGTGAAAAATTCGCAAGTGATTTTTGTAAATAGGGTGTAAATAAAATTATTATTATTATTTTTTTTTTCTCACACCCTTCTAATATCTTTATTGAAAGAAATGGCACGTCAGACAACAAATAGCAACATCAACAACTTGAATATACGCTGTACACAAAGACCCGCATTTATATAAAGAATAAAAATAAAAAAGCAAACAATACTTGCAGAC
>JAFFST010035861.1:11402-25488 GCA_022414735.1 Noturus placidus
CAGAAACCACGTGATTTCAAACAGTAACTGTAATCCTAAACCTATGTTCTACATATACAAAATTTCAGTAGCAAATTTTGGAAGTTTGGCTGCGCGGGGGGGTTAGCATTTGGACCCCCCCAATGTCCAGACGCTTGGACCCCCCCAATGTCCATAACATGGTTACGCCCTTGATAAAACCCACACTCTTAGAAAAAAGTTGAAATCTATGGTACTTTGGTTCATCTCTATGAAGAACCCTACAAAAAAGTTTCGATTTTAGATAGGGCTCTAAGCAAAAAAAAAAAAAAAAAAAACTATCAAAAGAACCCTTAAGGAACTAAGAGTGTATATTTTGTGTAACAGTAAAGGATTTTGATCTTTCAGTCTTGCAGACATGAAGGAAGCAAATTTACCAGTGTGAAAGCACAGTTTATTTGGCACACTAAAAATAATGATCTAGGACACTTCAGGGCTCTTTGTCACTCTGAAAGAACCCTTAGATTCTTATAGATTACCTATAGATCCCCTTAGAGATTCTATCTTGAACCCTATAATATAATGGTTCCCTATTCAAAGAACTGCTTTTGTTTTTTATCAAATGATCATGATATTTTGTAACCTCTGTTCACACTATTGGTGCTTCAGAATGTTTCCTTATGGTCTATTAATAAAATCTATCCAAGGCACCTGACTGACTCCTCAGCACTGTACGAGACCATTCCACTTTCTGCATAGGTGAACTCAGACAGGACAAAAAGGGTAATGGAATCTTCCTGATTGAAAGAACAAAGTAGATACAGTATAATAATAAGCCTTTTATGAGAAGCCATATTTTCCTAATTAGCAGCATGTTTTTTCATGCCACCAGAAAAATAATCCCAGATCTCCAGATTTTTTTCTGTTTCACTGAGTTACTGATAAGTGTTGCCAATTGTTAGAACAATTTCCTAGGATCCTAGTAAAAATTCCCCACTGTCATGTCTGAGAAACTGAGAGCTAAACAAATCTTTCTTTGGTATTTTTCCAGTATTTTTTAGATTTTTTTAAAAAAGGTGAAAGTCATCCAACATGGATATTGAAAGAAAAAATGATGAGGATGTCAAAGATCGCAATGAAATTGAGAGGGGCGGCTGTGGCTTAGGTGGTAGAGTGGGTTGTCCACTAATCGTAGGGTTGACGGTTCGATTCCGGGCCCATGTGACTCCACATGCCGAGGTGTCCTTGGGCAAGACACTGACCCCCAAGTTGCTCCCGATGGCAAGCTAGTGCCTTGCATGGCAGCTCTGCTACCATTGGTGAATGGGTGAATGAGACACAGTGTAAAGTGCTTTGGATAAAAGTGCTATATAAGTGCACCATTTACTTACCAAATTAGGAGTGGATTGTCCAGTAATCATAACGTTGACGGTTCGATTCTGGGCCCACATGGGCCCATTGGGGAAGACACTGAACCCCAAGTTAGCACCTTGCATGGCAGCTCTGCTACCACTGGTGTGTGAGTGTGTGTGTGAATGGGTGAATGAGAACCAGTGTAAAGCACTTTGTAGAACCGCTAAGGTTAAAAAAAAAGCGTTATATAAGTGCGGATAAAAGTACATGAAGCACTTCAGAGTCAAAGTGAACCCCAAACAATATCAGCACAGACATTTTATACTGTGTTTCAAAGCAGGTTTTCTTTGTTCAGTGATGGCTCTTGATGTCCCACTGCCACTCCTATGCTATAACTGTGTGAATGTCACTGTAGGTGCAATTAGACACATATTTTCGGAGAATGAAGTGAATTGTCTCTTTGATAATTATGCCGTTTTGGGGAACAAGCTTATCCTAGCACATTTCGGGGTCGAATCTGCTGAGAGGCAGTCTGTAATTTCTTACAATGTGGATGAAATATCAATGTCTTTATATAGCTTTAACAAATTATTGAGTACATATGAAACGTGGAGCACATTTCCACATAGCCTGTTACTTTAAACTACAGGCATTTAGTCACACTTTCATAGGTAATCATGCCTCGAATCTTCATTAGTGAAAAACAAAACCTGAATTAAATTACCATTGAATTTTGGTGCAAGGATTGGCAGACATCAGGTTCACCTGGTGCTATATCATGACTAAGGGCTAACAGACTGCATTTGTGTAAGAGATATTTTTGTCTCTTTTCTTCACCACTGTTGTTCATGTTCTCTATAGGTAAACATGCTTGACTTTAGTCTCAGTGGAATCGCAACATCTCCATATGATTTGTAAGTCGCTTTGGATAAAAGCGTCTGCTAAGTGAATAAATGTAAATGTAAATGTATGATGTTTCATATTCAGTGAGTCCCAAAGAATCAAACCAGTCTAGATAGGACAGTCAATTTGTAGAAACGTTCCACACAGATACATGTACATGCTACACACAGAAATTGGTTTCTTAAGGGTTATTCAGATAGTCCATAACTACATAAACGCCTATTACATGGAATGTTTTCTGACAGGGAAAGATTTTTATATAAAACTGTTAAGGATTCCCACAGATTGACAAATTAAAAAAAAAAAAAAAGGGTGCTAGCTGGAACTGTTTTAGCAACTTTGTTTGTAGTGTTACTGGTTAATGTTATTCCTTCATCAACAATATTCTATTCACATTCAGTTGCATAGCTTACAACACATGTAAACAAAATAGTCTACATGTTTATGGACTGATGATCTGTACGGCATGCAAAAAGAGGACATTTAATAATACCAGGAAAATATTTCACAAGGGTCCAAAAGTTTCCAAAAATAACAACTTTTACATTTGTACCACATAAAATATAATCATTTCCTCTTTACATCCTCAAACTGATATCCGATAAACTGAAGATTCACCAGGTAGAAGGATGACTCTGGTCTAATACCTAAAACTAAAACTGCTATTATCCAACTGCAACACACACACACACACACACACACACAGCACACACACACACACACACACACACACACGCGTGCACACACTTTCTTTTTAAGGCCTGCAGAATATACTTTGTCCAGACCTGCGCTCTGCTGGAAAAATGTCTCACAGAAGTCATCGACTTCTCCCTTCCCCCTTTCTGTGGTGTTCCAGTTGGGAAAATTAGTCAGAGAGTGAGCTCAGCCCCACGTCTGGAGAGCACATTACGTCCTCATGCTCTAGAAGGAGAAAGGAAAAAATGGAGTGGATTAAAGACTGAGGCTGAGAGAAAATAATGGAACTACAAAAAGACTCATATATATATATATATATATATATATATATATATATATATATATATATATATATATATATATATAAGAGAAACTTGAAACACAATCCCCAAGTAATAGTAGCGGTACATAGACAGCTACTGACATTAGAAAACAAAGATTGATATTGCATTAATGTAGGGAAAAGGGCTCAAGGTTTTTTTTTTTTTTTAAATGCTTTTGGATGGATAGTACTGAGTTCTTCCCACACTGCTGTACAAAGTCTTCACTGGAGGATAGCGTTTTAGCCTGACATCC
Source organism: Noturus placidus (assembly GCA_022414735.1). Classification (NCBI taxonomy): domain Eukaryota; kingdom Metazoa; phylum Chordata; class Actinopteri; order Siluriformes; family Ictaluridae; genus Noturus; species Noturus placidus. The sequence continues at coordinate 14,889 of JAFFST010035861.1, forward strand.
TCCTCACCGCCCCTTACAGTGACTCATAAGGGGACTATGTACACAAACTTTCTCTGGGATATATCCCTGTTTATGGAGGCTTGTCCAAATTTGTGAATATGCATAAGGCAGCAAAGGACTTCCTCGGACTATCATTGTTATTTAATTTATTAATTGTCAGAAACAACAGATCAGTGATATGTTTTGCAGGAAACATTTTTTTTTATAAATAAAATGTTCTCCTCAGTGTGACTGGTGTGACTGCTGCAGAGCTTTGTGATGGTGCTTTTTTTCACTGTCATGCATTAGCAGATTGTGTAGAAAATGTGACCGAACACTTTCATAATTACAGGTAGTAGATTTGCCATGCAAGCATGTGCTCTGCAGTTAGAAAATTTCAGCACAGCATCAACAATGATGGCTTCCTAACAATACTTACAATTTTTGTTCCCTTACACAATATCAACTCAGAAACATAATGGGGAAGCAAGTCCATTACGTTTCCTAAATATACAGTAGGCCTAGAAATATTATCATTTGCAGTAGAGTTATAAAATGTTGTAAGGGATGCAGTTTCCTACATTATTTAAATGCTAGTAGGAAGTCGTTAGTATTGTAAAAATAGCATCATGGTAATGAACGTTGATTTAATGATAGCCACATTAGCATTATTGGGAGATTAGTATATGTTATTAATAACCATGTGGCTAAAATCTTCAAAATATTTTTCAGAATAGAAACTAATATATGTACCTATACATACATTTTTGTCCAATGATACCCTGAAGCAAGTATAGAAGTAGCACACAGACAGTATTTACTGTAAAATAGTATGCCAGAATATCACAGTATGTCTAATTAATGCACGGACAGTACAATTTAAATATATACTGAAATATAATATATTATACACTATATACTATAACTAGTCTCACTACTTTGATTGAGTCCAAAGCAAAAGAACCATCTGCAATTTATGCGTTTTTCATTGAACATGTCAAGTGTCCCATAGTCAGTAGTGCTCAATAATGATGCACCATAAAGCCTAAAGGCTGCGGTTTCCTGTGTATTACTAGCTCATCCAGCTGTTTCATGTTTCATTGAAGGGTCTGTTCAGGTCTGTGTGGCGCCTCAAAATCTGATAAAGTTTAAGCAGCTCTTTTAAAATTCATACTCTAACTACTGTATAGGTTCCTACCTGTAGGTTATAGACAACATCTGCAATATACACAATCACAGCCGTTAGACTGAAGTAGCGCTTTTACCTTTGGTTATGAAATATGAAAGAAAATTGAAATATTCTTTCATTTTCTTTCATTTTCTGTCTTTCTGCTCTCATCTGTAGGCATCCCTCTGATTAAATCTGTTGTGTATTTGATCTCCAACCACATGGTGACATAAATATTTGACTTGACAAAATATTTGACTGTTAATTGGCCATATACAAGAAAAAACTATTTCCTTCAGTGCCATTAAAGATATGATTTTGGAAGCAAATAATCTCTTAGAGGAAGCCAGTTTGTGGATAATAGAGGCTGAAAGCAATGGATGATTCCTCTTTCTGATTCACTCCAATCACTGAATAAATAAATCTAAGCAGTGGGTCAAACACTCAATTTTACATTTCTGTGATCGTAGTCAACACTTACAGTACAGTGTACATACCAAGGTGGGAATTTCACAGATTACACAGTATCTTAAGACTATGTAGGCATCTCTTTCTTTAACATGACCCTGCTTTCATTCTTGCTAACCTCTGTGCCATTTAGCCAACTGGGATTTAATGTTTGAGGAAGTGGATGCAAGACAATCACCGTACAAACAAAGACCTACTTATATTGTGGGGAAACCTATATATGTGTTCTATATTATATTTTAAAATCTTAATATAATATCTTTACAGTGCAATAGATAAATTTTAAAATAGAGTGTTCAGCAATAAAGCAGCAAAAAACCTTGAAGTGCTTCAAACTGCTAAAACGTGCACAGATGGAAGCTGTCAATCTAATTTCTTTGAACCTGTCAAGCCAACACTCTCTCTTTCAGTATCACTAGCTCCCTTTCGCCCTCAATATTAGCACATGCACACATTTGTCCTAGTATTCATGTGAGGATCTTCCAACAAATTAATGTTATTCTCTCTTTTTTAGGAATTTACAGTAGGAAAAACTGCAAAGCGTTGAAAGAACAAACACTCTTTGTTTAAAAAAAAAAAGAAGAAGAAAAGTTTTCTTCATGGTCAAAACTGTCAGATTTTCCTATCCTTGCAGGGACATTTGGTTCACACCACGATTTTAGGTGAAAATTTTGCAAAGAATGCTAAATCAGCCCCAAGCATCAATGTATATGTTTGTATGAGTGCGTTTATAATTCAGTAGATTTCTTATTCAAGAAATAACAAGCTAGAAATAAAAACAACAACAAAAAAATCAAATCATCCAAAGAACTGTGCAGATTCAGTGAATTTCCTCTCTTCCTTCTTCTGTTTTGAAATGCTCTATTTCTATATTCCGTATTCTTGTGCCATATAAGGTGAAGACATTTAAAATGCTGCAAATTATGGTCACAGTATCATAAAAATGCACACACCCTTCAATCAGAGGTTGGCTTTAGACTAGGCGTCTAAAAAAATAAATAAATAAAAAATACAAAGAAAGAAAATCCTGGAAAAAGCCTTTGGCACTTTATGGTCTTAAACTGAGATGAAGGAAGAGATCCACAGGAGAAGAAACTCAAGGAAGAAAGGGGGGGGGAGGGGGGGGTGAAATATTGGGGGGAAATTCCAGATCAAACAAAACTCCCTCTGATAGAATATTTTGTTCCCTGGATGAAACCAATGAAACACCCTCAACTATTCTCTGTGCTTATGGACCGCCCACCTCTCTGCCTCAATCCCATTGGCAGGTGTTTAACAGGAAGTAGCTCTTTGGAATAAATTCCCTTCACAGCCACGTCTCGCTTGGATATTGCCCAGCTTAACAAGACAATAGCAGATTTTAAGTTTGCTCAACTGCAGTGCAAGGTATCCCCACTTTTATGACCCAGCTTTCATACATTCCTACAACTGTTACTGCTGACTTTTATGCAGGAGACTTTGCTCTGTTTCTATGGAGCATATTGTGATTACATTGAAATACCACAAGCTAAATGCTTTTTCCTGTATTGTTTACTCCCTCCTTCATGCATATGGTCATGGACATGATAATCACTGACACTAAGTGAGCATGTCATCCAGTCAGGTACATGGGTGCAGCTAAGGTGTGGCCAAGGCTGAAGCATGGCCACCCTCTTACCACCCCAGTAAGATGACCTTCTTCTTCTTCTTCTTCTTCTTCTTCTTCATAATAATAATAATAATAATAATAATAATAATAATAATAATAATAATAATAATAATATTGTTGGGGGCACAATGTCTTAGTGGTTAGCATGCTTGCCTCACACCTCTGGGGTTGGTGGTTTGCATCCTGCCCTGTGTGCGTGGAGTTTGCATCTTCTCCCTGTGCTTTGGGGGTTTCTTCTGGGTACTTTGGTTTCCTCCTGCAGTCAAAGGACATGTGTTTTAGGCTGGTTGCCATTTCCAGATTGCCCATAGTGTGTGAATGTGTGTGTGAGATTTTGTCCTGTGATGTGTTGTGCTCTACCTTGTGCCCTGAGCTCGATGGAATAGGCTCCAGGCTCACTGCAACCCTGCGTAGGATAAGCAATACAGAAAATGGATGGATGGATGGATGGATGTTGTCGTTGTTGTTGTTAGTCAGTGTGGTTACCAATATTCAATTCAAAGCTCTCTGTGATAGGCAAATTTGAATAATAACTACATCTCTGGGGAAAAGTCATTATTCAGTGGTGAGTTGAGCTAGCTAACACAGAAGCAAACCATTTTTTCAGTGATAACAATATAAATTATTTGGAGGATTAATATTGGATCTTTTCAGTTCCTTATTAACTACCTTTAATGATATTAAATATGTAATTCTAGTGTACTTCATAAGATGTAAGCCATGTAGTGATATGTTAGCTGTAAGTTTTTATAGCATGCTACACAACAACCAATGTTGCTTAGGTGTGTGCCTTTTGGGGACCTTCTCAAGCCATATAATGATCGGGGGAGCCACATTATTAAATCTTCTATGGATGCAGATTAGTATTTTGCCTCAGCATAGATTACTACCCCAATAAGGTCGTTTGGTCTAAACTAGTCACCCCATTGTAAAAGGTTTGGCTACACTTCTGGTTTGATGCAGATGAGCCCTGATGTCTGGTTAGCAATATTTTTTTAAAGCTATTTCACACTCTTCCCAACTGGATGGTGACCCAGCACACAGCAAACATCCTATATTAAAGAGTTAACCTTGCATGTGCCAGCCGCACTAGTCAAGTGGTCACTGAGTGGCCTCAACAAAACAGGATTTTTTTTGTTTTGCTAATTCATGTGCTGTGATCAAAGAAACAAAATTCTGTCTGGTCTTTGCCTTAGAATGAACGTTTATGGTTTAAGATTGAAATACACATACTAATTATATGCCTAAAAATTTCAGCTCAGAGTTGGACAGGGAACACTTAATTTGCTGTAAGCAAGAGGATAAATATAATGTAGACATAATTTCTATAAACAGATGATGTAAAATAAAGCAAGTTTATGGATCTTTGTATTAGTGCAAAAAAAAAAACAACCTTGAGTAAATGACACATTTTGTGTCTTGATATTCACTTTTTGATTTCTGATATTCACAATTTAAAGTGTGTGGTACTTACTGGTAATAGCTAGTTTTTATAACCAGTACAAAGAAAACTCAGATTTGAGCATGGGATGAAATTAAATCTCAAGGTAATATGGCTACACTGAAGAAGAAGAAAACAGTTTCAGACCAATAAGTATGTTAGTAAATGGGCATGGACTAAATGTTGAGCGTGAAGATTATGAAAATAGAAGTCTGTAAGAAGGTTCTGCCTTTGCTTTTGCAAATTGAGTTTTAGGTCAGGAGAGCTTTCCTTTGATCACACCACAGAAATGTAAAGAACGTCTCACTAACTAAAATAGCTTTTATCCTTCCCATTTCTCTCACTGTTTCCCTGTCTACCTCTTTCTCCGGTTTTACTCTCTATCTGAAACATGTTGCACAATTTCCTGATGATTTTTCATATGTACAATACAGGTATGTGTGTAAACCCAGCTGTTAGCAGACAGGCACAGATCTTCCAAACGGTATGGATGTGATCTGTTCAAATACCCGCAACAATTTCTAGAAGGTGGAAGGAAGAGGACAATAAATGTAAAATGTGACTTTCCAATAACGTGGCATGATGACGCATTATGCCTCATCGAAAATCCTCCGAACCAGACCAGACAGACAGGGAGAGAAAGACAGAGAGAGCAAGAAAGAGAGTGAGAAATCAACAGAGAATAAGAAAAGAATAAGAGAGAGAGAGAGAGAGCGAATATGCATTTCGTACAGTGAGTTTTGCTAAAGACACATATTGCTTGGATTAAAAGGGAGAGGGAAGGAGGGGAGGAGAGAGGCTTTGAATTTTTTTCCATTGAGGTCAGTCTTTACTGCACTCAGAGAGCTCAGCACAAGCAACGCAGACTTCCACGTCTAAGCTGTCATTCCTCTACTGCTTGCTATTCCTCAAAATAAAACTTCTCTAACCACTTCTCTTCTCATACCTCCTTTTGTCCTTTCTCACCCAATGCTATTAGAAGGGAAGATACCTGAAATGCCAGCTTTAATTTAATAACAGCACTGATCATTTGTTTACCCTGTAGATGTTCTGGCAAATGTTTTCATCAACCCAGTTTAATGCAGACTTATCTAGTCAGTGAAGCTTCATGACAGTTTCACCATTTTTAACTTGCATATTAATTTTGTGATCTTCTGTGGCATTCTAAACTACCCACAATGCTGTTCTAACTGCTGATAGTGGTGCAGTGATGCAGCAGCGATGCAAGCTGCTTTCTGTCCAGGAGGTTTCTCACCTCCTCTTCAGTAAATAGATGATCTTCTACTTTAATGCTAATCCTGCCATAAACGCCATTGTGCCGGTCGTCTCATAGATCACTAACTAGTTGAGCCTCTGCCACAACTCACAGAGCAACTGTGTTTTACAGCTGCATTGCAATCTGTTTGAGTCGCTATTTCTACATTGGATTTTGTTAATAATATGACATTGAACATCACTGGAAAATGGTGAGTCAGAAAAGAAGCTCTTGCTTTTTTGTTTTTGTGCACTAACAGTGAAACCTAGCTATTGTCACTTATATGTTGCTGTTCTCCTGTTAAACTTTGCTAATAATGTCCCCCATATCAACCAAAAAACTAGCACCAGTATCATCGAGCACATCAAAAATATTTCAATATAAACATTATTTAACATATTTTTTGCAGGCGCAGTGTCTTAGTGGTCTGCATGTTTGCCTGGCACCTCCGAGGTTGGGGGTTTGAATCCCGCTTCCATGCTGTGTGTGCAGAGTTTGCATGTTCTCATGGGGTTTCCCTTGGGTATGCCTGTTTCCTCCACCAGTCCAAAGACTCACGTTGTAGGCTTGTTGGCATTTCCAAATTGTCTTTAATGTGTGAATGTGTGTGCAATTGTGGCCTGTGATGGGTTGCCACCCTATCCAGGGTGTCTCCCGTCTTGAGCCCCAAGTTCCCTAAGATAGGCTAGAGGCTCCTGAGGTAAAATAAGCTATATGGAAAATGGATGTGTTTTAGGGTGGACTTTCCCTTTAATGCTTACTCTTTCAACAAAAGCCATCAACCCCTCACTCTAAAATTCAAACTTGATGTACGTGATCTTGATGATCTGCAGTGTTTCAGTAGATGGTGTGTTTAGATGGTAAAACCTCTTTTCCAAGTATACATTTCCAAAGTCTTATTGAATCTATATTTCTCATTAAAAAGTAGCCATGTAATAAATAACCACAGTTCCTGCTTTCAAAGCTGAATTATTAGGAAATGATCAGTAATAACCAGCCAGCCTTCAACCAGCCCAAAAGGACACATGTTACACCTCTCTTCATCTCCCGCCACTAGCTTCCCGTAGCCACCTGCATCAAATTCAAGGCCTTGATGCTCACGTCCAAGACATTTTCTGGAACAGCACCCTCTACCTCAACACTCTCCTGAAGTCTTACATTTCCTCACGCAATCTGCGATTGATTAATGACTGACGGTTAGTAGTGCCTACTCAGCATGGCTCAAGGTCCCTTTCCAGAACCTTCACACTAACTGTCCTTTAGTGGTGGAATAAAATTCCAACCTCAATCTGGACCACAGAATCTGTCACTATCTTCAAAAAACAGCTAAGGACCCTCCTCTTCCTTGAACACCTAAAATGCTAACCCCACAATGGTGTAACCATGATATGGACATGGGGGGGGCTTCCAACAAACTCGGCGTGAGGATATGCAGGTGAATGTAACGTTAATGGTCAAAAACTGGAAGTGACGTTAGCCTAGCCTACCTCGTGGGTGCGCAAATATCAAAGTTAATTGACCTTAAGAACAAACCAAGCCATGTTATGATGCCTTCTATACTAAGCTAAGGTTACCTACTATTTAGGACTATACTAGTTTACTATACTAGTTACTTACTGTCTGAATAAAAGTTTGTATGTTCTGCTGCACTTTTCTTCACTTGGCTGCTGTCTCCATTTCTTACAGACTGAGCTGCTAAAATATATCAAAAAAATTGCGTGGAGTCTGGGCGCAACCAAGTGTACAATTGAAGGGGGGACACACCGATTTTCTTTAACAAACGGAAAAATATTCAAACGGAATAGACATAAATAAATAGAATAGATGAAGAAAAGACAGGTCCGTTGGCAGGGTTCATTAAAGGGGGACATATAGAAAATATTTCGTACTTTATATTGGAGGGACAGATTGGTATTTCCTCAATATTTGGGGGGCACGCCCCCCCAAAGAATGTGGGGTTACGCCCACGCAACCCCACATTATCCTAAAACAACCCAACTACTGTGGAACTTACACCTGTACTCGCACTTTTCTTCTTCTAGAACTCAATTAATGGATCTTGTAATACAAGTAGCTCTACTTGTATTGTTCTCTGCTTGATATATTGCTTTGCTTGTATTTCCGCATTTGTAAGTCGCTTAGGATAAAAGCATCTGCTGAATGAATAAATGTAAGTGTAATAATGGTACACAGCATGTGGCATCATTAGTTCATAGCTTAAGTATGGAAACCTATAGATTATGTCATTGGGAGTAAATTTATTATTTTAGGTGGTACATTATAGTTTATTATCCATCGTACTAAGCCACAAAAATATCATTGCTTGCTGATGAAAGATTTAATGTAGTTATTCTTTGTGATTCCTTTATAATATTTACGCATCAGCTAGCTGGTTTATAAATCTGACTATTCTTTCTGTATATTGCCAGACATTGCTGATCTGCAGACCGTCTTTTTGTGAGGTATAACAACATACAGTATGTGTGAGCCTGACTTTCCAATTTAATCTTTTATTTCTGAAACAACCAACATGTTTATTGGATTTTTTTAAAAATAACATTTAAAAAAAATATTTAACAATTTCACATACTTTTTTGCATTGGGGATGCTTCATTGGCCTGCATTTGCAGAAGTTCTAGGGAATGACATGAATCATGTTCACAGTGAAACTCAGAAGAAGAGGAAGTTAATTCTATGGCACATGCATATTTAGGTCTGTCCTGCAGTTGTTTTCTTTAATGAAAATTTATTATATTATTGTTGGATGACAGCAGGACTGGATGTGTGGATGACAACAGGCTGCTGGGTGTTTGCTTTTGCTTTCCCAGGATTAGGAACTTGTGCTTTAACTTCAGCTCCTGTGGTCATCTGAGCTTCATCCCAGCCCACTACATCCTTAAGTAAACAAAGACAGACATCTGGGTATAGTCAACAGCCCCCTATCCTCATACACACACACACACATACACACATACACGTCTCTAACTGACACTGTTTCTGAACCATGAACAGATTTCCCCAAATGTTAAACGCACACATATGATCTATCTATATTTTTTTAAACTTAATCCTCATCCACCTTTTCAAATTGAGAATTAGTTTGTTGCAGATGTTAATCCAGCCAAAGCAACTCAATTTTAAATCACAAGAGTTTTCTGAGTATTCAAGTGCTGAGATTTTTAAAGAAGTGACATGGAAGTAATTGGACACTAAATGGGACTAAATTAGAACTTTTTTTTTAAATGAATTCTTACACCATTATCTCCACAGAGAAAGCACTTCTACAAAAAACCTTGTCAAAATGATCCAGCAATATCCAGTAGTGTAAATTACTGATGGCAACCACACAGATTTCTACAACTCCTGAACCTGATTTTGTCATTAAAATGCTTTCATCCCACTTGGAGCAGGCAAAGACCATCATATTCCACTTCGAATCTGTGTCCAGTTTATTTTACTTTAGTAAGTTTAGCCTTATGCAGGATATATTTGCAGAGATTGTGATGAATGTGAGTGCAGATGAGCAGAACTCATAGCCCAGCTGTGCATGTGGAGTCTGGCTTCTGCAATCAGTGAGAGAAGAATCACTCAATCAGCACACCTTCCACAACCTGTTTGCAATTTCTGATATTTTATAATTAACAAAACCACAATGTACTTGTCATTGTGACATGAATATGGTGGTGGAAACATTGTCTTGCTGGTGATTATTCTGTCAACAGAACCCATCAACCCAACATTTCTATGTTTCCTATATAACTATGCATTCTTAAAAATTCTTCTTAGTTATATCAATAGTGCCCAACACAGGCCTTGTGTTCTGACTCTGCAGATGGACTTCTGAAATCAGTACAGGAGAGCATGTCTTTTTTTTTTTTGGCTCCCAGAAACTGTTCTCAGAAGAAATTTGCATTAATCTAATCAAATAACAGTGTGCCTGAAGTTAATAGAAGTTAATATAAGAATGAATCCATAACAAAATTTATGATGACCAACTTTACACTTAACAAACCTGGTAATTTTTTTTTCCATGGCTTTGACTTGTGAAAATTGATAGGGAAGGGAAGAAAATTGTAAGAGTAGTCTTAGCACTATTTGTTATTGATCCAAAATATTATTGCTGGTGGATTTTGCAGACTAGCTGAGCAGCTGGTAAAGTCTGAATGGCTTTTCAGGAAGGAGCTAAGTGAGCATGAAATAGTGTTTCATTGCAGTGAATGATGATCCAAATTTAAGTTAACTTAGTAAGCTCCAGGGACCAGCCAATAGGTAAGCCAGGAAAAAAAAAAACAAAAAAAAAAAACACTATCTGAGCCTGCACTGATCATATGTCCCACACTGCTACACTTCTCTTTTTGGTCATCATTGTTCTCTCCTTGGCTCATATAATTTTTTATTCCCATATTTTCCCAATTTTCTGTACCTACTCTCAGTTGCTCTCTCGTGCTCTCTCGTGCTTGCTCTCTCTCTCTCTCTCTCTCTCTCTCAAGTTCATTGCATGACTTTTGTTTAAATGAGGAAGTGACTGAGTGTTGCCTTTGGGCCTGCTCAAACCCTCCTCTGTCCATCAGAGCAGGATATACAGTGGTGTGAAAAAGTGTTTGCCCCCTTCCTCATTTCCTGTTCCTTTGCATGTTTGTC
>JAFFST010035861.1:26714-48487 GCA_022414735.1 Noturus placidus
GACAAACATGCAAAGGAACAGGAAATGAGGAAGGGGGCAAACACTTTTTCACACCACTGTAACTGCTTGATATCTCAACTAGGATAGACCGGGGTGAACAAGCTAGCTATAAGTTAAGAAGTGATCTCAAAATGAAAATAAAGTGCTTCATTTATCACTGTTATAACTATCATATACCATCTTCATTCTCCAGCTGAGTCAGACTAAACATATTCCCCAAATATAATCATATTACTAGAAAAAATTTTTTACACATACATTCTCATTAGTTTAGGTTATAACCATAAATCATAAGTCATTTGCATGCTGTGGCTCAACATCCCAATCAGTTGGATGTGTTCTAGCTCGGATGGAGAATTATGTAACATTATTTGTGATTAAACAGTAATGCACAACTATGATGCATATTCAGTATTTTTCCCCCTGTATGGTTTATACCTTTATGTAGGAATGTTTCCTGAAGGCATGATATTTCATGATATTCCCACTGTGCAAAAATGTCACTTTGCTTTCAACAGTGTTTCCAACTGTTCCTGTATGCTTAGCAAAATTTTCACATGAATGTGTATTCTTCTGGGGTTTCTGGTTCTTTCCCCACCTCACAACAAATGCAGGTATGTGGATTGGCCACCACATTGTATATGAATGAACAAATGTATGAATGACTGATATGGGGGGGGGGTCGGGGAGCTGGGGGTGTTGCAGGTGACTTACTGCAATAATTTTCTGAAAAACTTTATTTTATTTTGTAAAAGTATTTACTGAAGATTGCTGAATGAACACGGTAAACTTGTGAGCAACCCACCACATCTAGTATGCTCCAATGGTAATGAACTTTGTTTGTCCCACAAGCTTCATATCTTACTGCCTGCTTTTGTCCAGTAATGACCAACACCTGCAACTTTTTGTTGTGTCCCACAGGTCCCATGGAATTCCAGTCTTGACTCTGGAAGCATGGAATTTCAGTCCCAACTTTCAGGTCACATGGAATTCAGATCCAAACTGTCAGGTCCAATGGAATTTAGTTATTTATTTTCACTTATACCATGGTCTGTTGGAGTACTTGATTCTGATTGGCTGGAAGGTGTGCATTAAAACATTAACATACAGTTAAACTCACAGCTTCATTATTAGCACAATCTCTCACTCTCTTGCTTGCTCTTTCTCTAATTACTATTTACCATAGTCATTTCAAATTCATTCATATGTAATCTTATCTCACTACTTTATCTCTCTGTATGTATGATTTAGAGCAGGCAGAATTCTAGATCTAACAGCCCATATATAAAATAAATAACACAAATTAACCTTTATCTGTATCCTTTAAAGTAAAAATTTGCACTTCAAACATCAATGACAGATTTAATTTTGATTGCTGACAAGTGACCATGGTATAAATGTGATAATCCACAGGATAATGTATAATGTATTTTAGACATTTGGGAAAGAATGCACATTTTTATTAGCACACAGGTGAGCCCTGTCATTAATGCAAAGAACAGGCCTCTATAGATAATGAATGATTGGAAGTAGAGATGGAGTATGCCAATATTGAAAGGGACTAAATGGTACTTTGCTCTGGATCCAGATGTTTAATGAGTGGGTCCCTTTAACAAGAGGGATCACACCCACACAATACTTAGGCTGAATATGTGATACAGTGTTCCATTGGGTTTCAAAGGATAAAATAAATGTGTATCTTCTTGTCTTGATATCTCTCATTACGTCTTTGGTCTCCATTTAGCATTCAGATTATACTCAGCCTCTTCAGTCTTGATAATGGTCAGGAAAGAAAATCATATTATTTGCTTTTCATTGGATTTTGGTTCCCAGTATTTGAATTAAACAGATGCATTTTGTGTTCAAATCTGTAAGAAAACTGTAAATGTAAAGCTAAAGTGTTCAAAAAGAGAAATAAATGTAACAGTACTGAAGGTTGGAAAGAGATCTAAAAACAGAGTATATCAACGGGTAAAATACACTTATAGCAGAAATTTTAATCATGAAAAAGATTCCCTTTTTACCAGATAGCACTTAAAACCTGTCTTCATTGACCCAAAGCACTCTGTGATAGAATGTGTCTGATTCATATATCACAATGTAATTTATGACCAACCGGAACTCTTTCCTCCCTCCATCTGCTTTTGACAGAGAGGAAAAATAAAATAAAAAAAAAGCATCTGGAGCAGCTAATGTCCCTACAGATGAAAACAAAAACGTTACCTAAGGTTTTGTGCCAGCAGAGGATGGATTGGTATTGAGGAAGATCAAAAATGTGTCAGACACTGGTTGTCTTTGGGGATTTAGTAGATCAAATTTTTTTAAAATATTAATATTTATAAATTGTATAATTTTAATCTAGGTTAGTGGCATTAGTACTAGGTAGCAGACTTCTTCTAAAATCTTCAAAGCCACTTAGATATTTAGATTCATAACACTACTGTCCAAATAGTATTGGTAATAAATCATGAGACATTGAGTGCTATATTGCCATGTCCTATCTTATATAAATGGTCTGCACTTATATAGCACTTTACACTGTGTCTCATTCACCCATTCACATACACACACTCGCACACCAATGGTAGCAGAGCTGCCATGCAAGGTGCTAGCTTGCCATCAAGAGCAACTTGAGGTTCAGTGTCTTGCCCAAGGACACTTCGGTATGTGGAGTCACATGGGCAGGGAATCGAACCGCCAACCCTACGATTAGTGGACAACCCGCTCTACCGACTGCGCCACAACCGTCAGTATAGATACCCTATTCATGATAAGCAACATACAGTTTGAAATAATTTGTATGTGATTATTATCACAGGTCCCAGGTCCCCAGTTTGATCTTGGGATTGGGTTACTGTCTGTGTGGAGATTTTCCAAATTCTCCTGGCGTCCTGGTGGGTTTCCTCTGGGTTATTCGGTTTCCCACACCTTTTAAAAACATGAAGGTGGACTGGCTACTCTGAATTGCCCATAGCTGGGAATGTGAGTTTTGGCAGGCGCCCTGTGATGGACTCGTGTCCCATCCAGGGTGTATTCCTGCCCAACACCTAGTTTTCCTCGAATGCATCCACCACAACCCTGACCAGGAGTGGCGTGGTGTTAATTAAATGCTCCCGGTTTTATTGCTGCAGTTTCGCAGCAATACTTGCCCTGTTATACTGGTGTGCATTATGGCATAACCATCCTTATCCAATTAAAGCCATGTGATCAAATATTAGACTTTTTTTTATGATAACACTGACTGATGGTGGTGCGGTCTTGTCTGTAGATTCCTGTCAACTCGTACACATCTTCTCTTCTAGATATTTCTCTAATGTTTGTTTGCACAGGACTTTCTAAATTGGGAGATGCCAGAGGGTAAAGCATTAAAGCTTTGATCAAAAGAAAGCATGCTAAGGCGTGAATAAAATGTCAACCGATGTATGAGTGCAAACAATGACAGAAAACAAAGCAGGTCATGAGATCCAGGCATTGTTCAAACAGAGTTAATGAGAATATAATATTTTGAGGAATTTTTTTGAAGGTGTTTTGTTACATAAATACTGTCTAAAATGTATCTAGAAAGATCTTATCTTGGTTCCTTTTATGCCTCATAAAAAGAATATAATATAACTTTATATTTCAAGCTAAATTGGGCTGCTAATTGATTGTGGTAACAAACAAAGGTGAAATTAGCTTTGTCAGGAATTTTTGAAGATACGTATATACAAATAGATATTGTATCAAAAGGCAGAGGAGGAGATTCAGGGTTAAATTGCTCAACCGAGCCAAAAAAATGACATTTTCTAAAATGTGCATGATGTCTTATTTGAAATTGAAAGGTAATTAAAGATTGGAGTGATTTTTTAGGAAATACAGAGGTCTCCAAAAATGTAAATACTGAAATCCAGTAAAAAAAAATTCCAATCACTCCTCTCACGGTGCCAACATAATGGAAAGCTGGAAAGCCTTTTTAGTAGGATTTGGAAACTCATTGAGTTGTCATTTCAGGCTGACTTTCTTTTGCATTTTTCTTGTAAGACAAAGTCAGATAAGTGGTTCAGAAGATATAACTGTAACCACATATAGAAATGTCCATCAATCAGCCAACCGGTCCTGTTTTCTTGAATAAATTCTGGAACTTGAATGAGATTCAGAAGCAGGCCTGCGATGTCTACCATGGATTAAAAAAAAAAAACAAACAAACTCTTTTTCTTGCTAAGAGCAAACACTCAAGCAACCTGCAATACTACAAGTCAAAAGTTAGTACTGGAATTCTTATGAACAATTTACCCTCAAGTCTCCATCACTGAACAGTTAATAAACTTCAGTTCAATACAATAGACTTTAAGTTAAAACTATAATGAATTCAGAAATGACTCGAATGCTCAAACTCGTAATTTGCTCATAAGTTCCTGTTAACACTTTTATCCCTTTTTGACTATATAGTATACAGTTATCGAAGAGAATTTTTTAAATAATCCAACTAATAATCCAGTGCCATCAGAAGAGGATGTGTTCCTTTCTGCATCTTGTTCCCCTCAATGTTTCTTTCTCATGTTGTCTCAGGGAGTTTTTCCGTTTTAAAATCAAGATTTATTGAATGAGGTTTTCCTTGCCACCATTGCCTCTGGCTTGATCCTTAGGGTTTAAAGGTTTTGAAAATTTATATCTGGAATTTATATATTGTTGTAAAGCTGCTTTAGTCTACAGTTTTCAGTTTTTTTTCCTGATTAGAACGTGTCAAACTACAGTTCCCAGAACACAATGCAGCCTACAAACATGGCCACCGAGAACTACAACACACAACCATCACAGACTCTTTCACACACACCTGGTTCCATTCACACTCACATTCACCCATAGTACATAAGGACTTTCAAACAACACTCTGTGCTTCTATACCAGTCTATACTAAACCTTTTCATTGTTGATTGTCTCTCTGGTTCTGTTCCCATTTCTGGTTTTCTCATCTTGTTCTTGACTGCCCTAGTTTATGTTGTTTGTACATTGCTTGACTTCTGCCTGGATTTGGACACTGTTTTTGGATTACGTATTGAATTTGTTTGCAAGCTTCAATAAAGCTCTACTGTACCTGCACCTGCACCTGCACTATATAACTATCTAGGTTGTTAATGTCTTCGGAATGCAATTATCAGTTATCAGAAACCATTATAAAGGCTCTATTTGATTAAAAAAATCTTCTAACTCAGATCACAATTAAGCTGGGATTGAAAAATAATTGAATCATTGAATAATTGAATAATTGAACAAGTGAATCATTTAAAACAGTGTAAAGGAAGTGTTATGTCAGAGAGCTTCATTTTAATGCTGGAGTTCCTGGTTTCTAGGCCATCTTTATCACGCATTCCAATTAATGAAGGTTAGGAACGGATGTAAGTGCAGATAAGAGCTTTTAATGAAGAGAGACAGGTAGACAAATCCAAATGATAAGACAATAGCATGGTCAAGAACAGGCAATGGCTCAGGCGAGTAGCAAACAGGTATAAATGAGTTTCAAAGACCATGAAACAAAACGAGGAACCAGGTACAAACGCTTGGTATGGTGATAACACTCAATACTTCGCAAAGTAATAGTGTTCAAACAGTCTCTTTATACTGAGGTTGTGAGTGTGTGTGAGATTGTATGCAGGTGTGCATGATTAGAATGAATGATTGTTCTCGGAATTGCGGTCCATGGCGGCCATGTTTGTAAGCCACAGTGCAGGATGGGTAAGGTAGTCACCTGTTTGCTGTGACATGACAATCTTTCTGTTCTGACATTAAAAATTGGTGTGTATATAGTTAGTTTGTTCATGTCCATTCTAATCTCATTGACTCTCAACTGCCTACTACAGAGTTCCTCTAAAAAATCACTAGAAAGTAGCCTATAAAATAATGATGATAATGTGTCTTTATAGGTCACATATACAGTGAAATTCTTTTCTTCACATACCACAACATGTCAGGAAGCTGGGGTCAGAGTGCATGATATAAGTCAAGTGTGATGTTTATTAATTTAATTTATTAATACCATTATATACTGTCCCAGTTATATCTATGGTCATATGCTGCTCCTGTTAAACACCTCGGTCTCTTTACAGGAGAGTCATCAAGGAGCTTTTTTTCAATACCTAAACACAGAGAGACCCTGTAATGATGTTTCCTGAGCCTAACAAACACGTCATACATTCTTATCATTCAGACACCTCTGTTATTACATTACTAAATAATGATCAGAGAGTAGAATAATTTGTTTACTTTAAAACGATAAAAATTATTGTGAAGTGCAAACATCTGCACACAGTTATAACAAAATGAAGAAGACAAAAGAAGAAAAAAGGGCTAATATATCAACAAGTCATTTAGTTCATTAGGATTCACAGTCTGTGATATTAATAATGAAAAAATACAGCCTGTGTCTATTATTCTTGACATTTTTTTTTTTTTATCTCTGTCAGATCGTAACAGTTGCCAGAAAAACATAATCCTGTCTCTAAACCTTCTCTTTTGGTTGTTTTGAAACTATATTTCTGCTGTTGATGGACATATAAGTTGAGTTTGCTGTGTATAGTTTGTTGTCTTGTTGCAGGTTGCATGCACATTTTTAATTAAAAATTTTTGGAATTATATTAACTTAGATAAGTTGTAAAATAAGTACACATTTTCACTTTTCTATTAAAAAATGCACTGACCTTTTTTTCCCTTGGTAAACCAAATTTAGGGTTTTGTGTTCTCAATCATTTCCCATTTTTCATGGAATTTTGGATTTCTCTGTTTAAAAAATGATCTCAGTTTTATTATTGTAGTGCTTAGCACATTCCTGTGTTAACTGTAGGTTTTGGGGACCCCTCTCTTTACAGCCGCACACCTGGACCTTGGCACACAGGTGGTCATTACAAGCAAGTATCAGCCTTCAGTAAGTCGCCATCCCTTTCCACTGACTCCAATTATCTCACCTTCTGGTCTTCCTACAGCTCCAGGTTATTGTAAACACACACACAGTGCTCCAACACCATATGAGAACTGTAAACCTGAGGACGTTTGTTCTGTGTAATAATTCATTTTAATTATTGATCCTGAAGGCATCACTGGGGAGAAGCAAAAGGGAGTGCAGTTATATGTGACAGCTGTCAGCATGTCAGATATCAGAATGTCTGCATACTTGAAATCTGCCATGATTTCATATAAATTAATTCATAATAAATTATAACATATTAAATAATAAGTAATTATTTATGTGCAACTAAAGTGTGTTACTACTAGTACTACTACTACTACTACTACTACCAACAACAACAACAACAACAATAATAATAATAATAATAATAATAATAATAATAATAATAATAATAATAATAATAATAATAATAAAAGTGCTTCCACATTTTACATTTACATCATGTTTACATCAATTTAGGTTCTATATTTTTCTCAAAATAGAGCCACCAAAGGAACAGAGTGTGACATGTGGTGTCCTAATACTGATACGACTTTACAAATATTAGAAAATTTTATGCTTGAATTCAGTGTGTGGTTTAAGCAGGTGTTTATATAACCCTGGTTCTTCATTTTGCCCCCTCATCCAAAATGCAAATAGCAGTTATCTGAGTGCAGCTATGGCTGCTAATACACACTTGCTAATACACATCCCATAACTAAGTGAATGCCATCAATAATTAAAATAATTTAATAATAATATCAATGAACTTTGGCTAGTTAACAGTTGTAGTTTATTAAAGGGATTTTTACATAAAATCTTTTGCAAAAGGGAAATCCTCTGTTGTATATAGAAACTTCAAGGGTTCTCTTAGAGGAACAAACTGGAGAGCTTTTTAGGGTTCTAGATTTCATTTTATTTCTATGAATGCATGAACTGAGGTATAATGCCTGACATTTTTGCACTATGCAGCTCTGGAAAAAAAAGACATCTATTATAAAGATACATCTCTCTCTCTCTCTCTCTCTCTCTCTCTCTCTCTCTCTCTCTCTCTCATATATATTTTAGAAGAGGATAGTGTGTGTGTGTGTGTGTGTGTGTGTGTGTGTGTGCCCACATGTGTGCTTCCCCTAAATTTAGATTCAAATTCAAAAGCGCCCATTAACCTCATACAGTGAGAAAACAGCCCAAATTTTTGAAGTCTGGTGACTGAAGAGGATTGCCTGAGCCTGTCAGAGATCCTGAGAGGGGGAAAAAATCCAGTGTAATTGTTGAGGCCTTCTCTTTGTCTTGGCTGAAGGAAGGTCAGACCAGTATAGAGCTGAAAATAAACCAAAATGAGAGGCTATGCAGACGTGGCTGGACCTCTCAGCCTCACACAGATTACAGTGTAGACAAACAGCCCTGAACTGCTCTGACCACCAGTCTCCTGCATGCTCCTCTCTGTCTCTCATTTTCTCTCTCGGCAATAAGCAGAGTGGAATATGAGACAAGAAGGGTGAGGATAGAAGTACTAAAAGGGAAAAAAGAGACAGGACAGAGCAAGAAGAACAAAAATAGGAAGGGTAGCAATACAAGGTGACTGAAAGACTATAAAAGAAAAGGAGAAAAGAGTCACAGATGTAACATAGATACAAATGAAAGGCTGATTGACTAGTTAGTAGCAAAACAGGTTATCCAGCGAAACATCACAAATGGCTAGTGATTTATGCTCCAAGTGATTTGGAGAAAGAAACAATCAGGTCTAATTACTTATTAGAGCCATCTAATTACTATACCGTTGACATTACAGACTTCTGCAGGACAACTAGTTTCCTACCAAATGATGCGTTAGTAAATACAAGGTGTCCCAAAAACACTATGTTTGCCAGCACCATGTTGGTTGAGCCTTCGTCAGTCGGTGTTCATGAACATCCACTTCTCAGTTTGTCCACAACACTTCCAACTAAGTCCAACTAAGTACGGAAATTTTAGAAGACAGTTTGCTAAAAAGTAAATTACAGTAAATTACTGCTGCGATATGAAATCTAACAGCTCAGCAGCACTATTCATTTAAATGTAGCTTATAGTCCTGGTTGTACTTGAAGTTAGTTTGTGATTTGATCAGACGTACCTCCTATGTATTTGCCCAATTTTAGGAGGTTTTTGACCAATCGACCTTAAGCTTAAGCAAACAGCAGATCCTTTTCCAATGTAAACCACTTCCATATAGTGACTGACCACCTTTAATGTCAGTCATGCCTACATAAATACATGAATCTGATCACACAAAGAAAAAATCATTACTTTTATCAATGTATTTTGACTTGTAATGGAATTTGACATGCTTTGTTACCATAATAAGCATAATGCTCGATGTAGAAGAATGCATGCAGACTGTATGAAGAAACAATAAAATCTCATACAGAACATTTTCATTTGCTAACAACTTGCTAAAGAGCTGTGTGCTAATTAGGTGTCATGGTGGCTTAAAGAAGAGAACAAAGTCAACATTAACTGTATCTTTACTGCATTTGTACATATGTCTTAATGTACATATTTAAACCAGTAGAGGATTTTTACAGTGGAGGATCATTCAGGAAGTAGCAAGGTTTCTTTTTCTGCATTACCTACATTTTATGAAAAACAACCCTTTTTTAAACCCTAGGATCAAGGCCTCAGGAGCCTGGGCATGCTGGGTGTCCTGGTGGGTTAAAAGGGGTTTGGGGGCTTTCAGCTGGTTTGATGGTGTTCCAGGAACCAGTAGGGGATTTTGTTGTTAAAAGGGTAAGGGGGATTTTAGGATCCTTTGGGAGGGAGTGAAATGGTACATTACTGGGGAACAAAATCCCTTGACTGTGTGGAAAAAGATTACAAGTAAATGTACACATGTTGGCAGCGCATTTTAGCTACAGTTAGCAACTTTATTGTTTTAGCTGATTATCTTGTTAGGTGTTGCAGGATCTCATGTACTGGTCAGAAAGGAATTTTGTAATTTCTCACACAGGTTAGAATTAAAGCTTGCCTAAAATAAGCAAACAGAAATACAAGAACCTGCTTTTCAAAGGTTAATTTCATTAATCACTCTATAACCTGGTGGCATAAAGTCTGCTGAGAACCAAATTTGTTATGCAGAAGCAGCAAAACCTTGGACTGAGTAGATGCCAACATCTTTCACTAATTATACAGATTGAAGAATGCTGAATCATTTCAACCCCCTGATTACCTCTGCTCTTTCACATAATCAGGTCTGTTGTCCATGCCTATATATTTTTATAATGATGAACTATTAGGCTTAGTTAATGACCAACACCTGGCAGTGCCTACTCAGCAAGGCATGAGGTCCTTTTCCAGAACCTTCAAACTGACTGTCCCTCAGTGGTGGAATGAACTTCCAACAACAATTCGGACCATCAAATTAGTCACTATCTTCAAAAGATGGCTAAAGACCCACCTCTTCTGTGAACACTTCAATAACCCCCTCCCCCCCATATATATATACACATACACACACACACACACACACACAATATCTCACAAAAGTGAGTACATCCCTCACATTTTTGTAAATATTTGATTATATATTTTCATTTGACAACACTGAAGAAATTAAACTTTGCTACAATGTAAAGTAGTGAGTGTACAGCTTGTGTAACAGTGTAAATTTGCTGCCCCCTCAAAATAACTCACACACAGCCATTAATGTCTTAACCGCTGGCAACAAAAGTGAGTACACCCCTAAGTGAAAATGTCCAAATTGGGCCCAAAGTGTCAATATTTTGTGTGGCTACCATTATTTTCCAGCACTGCCTTAACCCTCTAGGGCATGGAGTTCACCAGAGCTTCACAGGTTGCCACTGGAGTCCTCTTCCACTCATCGATAATGACATCATGGAGCTGGTGGATGTTAGAGACCTTGTGCTCCTCCACCTTCCATTTGAGGATGCCACACAGATGCTCAATAGGGTTTATGTCTGGAGACATGCTTGGCCAGTCCATCACCTTCACCCTCAGCTTCTTTAGCAAGGCAGTGGTCATCTTGGAGGTGTGTTTGTGGTCGTTATCATGCTGGAAAACTGCATACTGATCATGCTCTGCTTCAGTATGTCACAGTACATGTTGGCATTCATGGTTCCCTCAATGAATCAAAGTATGAGTGCTGCCAGCATTGCTGCAGAGGTTTATGGGGTGGGGGGTCAGGCTGTCAGTGCTCAGACCATAAACCGCACACTGCATCAAATTGTTCTGCACGGCCCTTGTCCCAGAAGGAAGCCTCTTCTAAAGATGATGCACAAGAAAGTCTACAAACAGTTTGCTGAAAACAGCAGACTAAGGACATGGATTACTGGAACCAAGATAAACTTATTTGGTTCAGATGGTGTCAAGCGGGGTTCGGCTGTAACCAGGTGAGGAGTACAAAGACAAGAGTCTCTTGCCTACAGTCAAGCATGGTGGTGGGAGTGTCTTGGTCTGGGGCTGCAGGAGTGCTGCCAGCACTGGGGAGCTACAGTTCATTGAGGAAACCATGAATGCCAACATGTACTGTGACATACTGAAGCAGAGCATGATCCCCTCCCTTCGGAGACTGGGTCACAGGGCAGTATTCCAGCATAATAACGACCCCAAACACACCTCCAGGATGACCACTGCCTTGCTAAAGATGCTGAGGGTGAAGGTGATGGACTAAACCCTATTGAGCATCTGTGGGGCATCCTCAAACGTAAGGTTATAAACATAAACATCCTGCACTTACTCTGGTTCTTACACCTGTATTCTGTGCACTTTGCTTCTCTAGAACTCTATTAAAAATCTAGTATGGTATCACTACTTGTATTGTTCTCCGCTTGATAGATTGCTTTGATTTCCTCATTTGAAGGTACTTTGGATAAAAGCATCTACTAAATGAATAAATGTAAATATAGTCTTTCTAAAGGACTGCATACATAGTAATGGGTTGTAAACACTAAACTGCAGATTAAATCAGGTTTACCCTTTTAACCCCAAAGGCGTGAAGATGACATTAGCAGGATGAGTGTCTCATTAACACTAGATCTCTATGAGGTTCGTATTGGCCTCTGGGCCTGGAGGAAACAGGCCAGCTTCCAGCAGTACTTTGCAATCTCTTCTATTAGTAAATGGCTTCATTACCTGACCCAAAAGGGGACCTTGATTAGGACCAGCACCGGAATTGATGACTTTTACTCACAGTCCCTAGCAGGAAGAGACTTCAAAGGTGCCCAAGGACCCTTCCATGCCTACAGAACCCAACTTCCCATAAACCCCTTATTGAATCCTGGTGAGATAATAGGCAGCAGAAGGTAGGGAATGGGGAAGATGGCGCG
The DNA here is from genome assembly GCA_022414735.1 of Noturus placidus. NCBI lineage: Eukaryota > Metazoa > Chordata > Actinopteri > Siluriformes > Ictaluridae > Noturus > Noturus placidus. The sequence continues at coordinate 38,955 of JAFFST010035861.1, forward strand.
ATGGGTCTTTTTATGATCTTCCGAGACCATGGAAACGACCGTTGAATGGAAACACACAGGAGCGACCTCCATTAAAAACATTCCTGTTAAAAGGCTGCTGTTCCTTGTTTATCAGCCAGCGTGGCAGGACTGTACACTGACACACATGAGAGAACGGGTCACCTTGTCAAAAGGCCTTGAATATGAATCGGTAGATTATTTTTAATTATTAAAAAAAATAATTTTTTACAGATTTTCAAAGGCTTGAACAACACTTTAACACCACTTTAATTTTGAAACTAGTAAGAAACTTTATTAATCCATATACCTTTAAGGAAATCCCTTCAAAAGAAATCATTTGTTTTCTTATTTTTCCATTGTCTCTTTCTGCCAAGAGTTACGTGCCATTCTGATAAACTGCAGAAGAATTCCTGCCATATCCAAATCGATGACATGATATATTAACCAGTGATATAGTGATTCAAACTGATATGATATCAGTGGTTACACTTAGTGAACAGTCCCACTCACTTTTCAGAAGACTGTAAATGGATATGAGGAGAATAGGAAAAAGATCTACAGCTCTTGCTCTATGAATTAGCCACCTAGTGGTGGTGTTAAGGTTAATAATGAAAAAAAATAAATAAATAAATAAATAAAATTAAAAAAAAACCCAAAAGGAAAATACAGGTTTTGAATGTATAGTAGTACGTTTTTTGGATATGGCGTGCTGAGGATAAAAAGACACTAGACACTACAATTCACATCTCTACAGCTACTGGGATTTCAGTAATGTCAGTGCAACTACTGGGATTTTGGCTTGTTCAGTATGGTTCATGGTTATTATTTGTTTCAGAGATAAAGACATTTATGGTTTACACACATACATGCAATCACTTTAAAACATATACACAAGAAATATATTGTTATCTTTGTCGTGAACGGAACAAACAATCCCAATCAATTACTCTACAGTTTATCTATTTTCAAAAAGGGATGAGGGGATGAAACAAGACACTTCTAGCCAAGCTTAGACATATGTCTTGGTAGGAGGTGTTCTGCACAGTTTTGTAGCTCATTTATTGGTCATTGTTGAAACAGGGAGATGAGTGGCTGCAGGATGGACTTCTGTATACTGCTTCTTCCATCTCTGTTCTCAAGTTGCTTCTTTCTCAAAAAACAAAGAAGGAACAGGAACCACATTTACTTCATAATCATAGCCAGCATAGGTTTAGCATTAACTTAGAATTATAAGGTTCTACCAGGCATTTTGGTTGAAACATAGTTCAGTCTGTATAAAAACAGGCTGAAAAAAATCTCCAAAACCAAATACCCCATAAAACCAACCAACTTATAGGTTTTCTTAAAAGTGGTACTACAGCCAACCGATTATAACCCTGGATGAACAGGTGACAGATGCAGCTGCTTAGTTTACAAAGTCCATTATCTACTTTAATTAATGGAAAGTTCTAGATACTGGAGCTACATTTGGCTGCATTGATCACTTTACTTATGACTTCAACAAAGTCAAATTAATTTATATAACACATTTACAACACCTGTGTTGACCAAAGTGTTGCATATCGTGTGTGTGTGTGTGTGTGTGTGTGTGTGTGCAAAATGCATTAAAATATAACATAAAATATAATTTAAATAAATATATAAACAAATGATTACTATAAGAAAACCTAACAGATATATCTAAGACCAAAGAATAAGCAGGGCAGATTATATACAAGCCTGAGAGAAAAAATAAGCGTTGGGATGATTTAAATGAGTTTATTGTACTGGGAAGATCTGATCGAGAGGGGCAAGCTATTCCAAAGCCTCGTGCCATTACAGGAAAGGTCCTATCGCATGCATGCATACATACATACACACATATATATATATATATACACACACATACATACATTATCTCACATAAGTGAGTACATCCCTCACATTTTTGTAAATATTGGATTATATATTTTCATGTGACAACACTGAAGAAATGACACTTTGCTACAATGTAAAGTAGTGAGTGTACAGCTTGTGTAACAGTGTAAATTTGATGTCCCCTCAAAATAACTCAACACACAACCATTAATGTGTAAACCGCTGCCAACAAAAGTAAGTACACCCCTAAGTGAAAATGTCCAAATTGGGCCCATGGTGTCAATATTTTGTGTGGCCACCATTATTTTCCAGCACTGCCTTAACCCTCTTGGGCATGGAGTTCACCAGAGCTTCACAGGTTGCCACTGGAGTCCTCTTCCACTCCTCCATGACGACATCGCAGAGCTGGTGGATGTTAGAGATCTTGTGCTCCTCCACCTTCCTTTTGAGGATGCCCCACAGATGCTCAATAGGGTTTAGGTCTGGAGACATGCTTGGCCAGTCCATCACCTTCACTCTCATCTTCTTTAGCAAGGCAGTGGTTGTCTTGGAGGTGTGTTTGGGGTCGTTATCATTCTGCAATACATGCTGGGATCATGCTCTGCTTCAGTAAGTCACAGTACATGTTAGCATTCATGGTTCCCTAAATGAACTATAGCTCCCCAGTGCCAACAGCACTCATGCAGCCCCAGACCATGACACTCCCACCACCATGCTTGACTGTAGGCAAGACACACTTGGTTGCTGCCATACACGCTTGACACCATCTGAACCAAATAAGTCTATCTTGGTCTCATCAGACCACAGGACATGGTTCCAGTAATCAATGTCCTCTGTCTGCTCGTCTTCAGCAAACTTTTTGTGGGCTTTCTTGTGCATCATCTTTAAAAGAGGCCTCCTTCTGGGATGACAGCCATGGAGACCAATTTGATGCAGTGTGCGGCGTATGGTCTGAGCACTGACAGACTGAACCCCCACCCTTTCAACCTCTGCATCAATGGTGGCAGCACTCATACGTCTATTTCCCGAAGACAACCTCTGGAGATTACGCTGAGCACGTGCAGTCAACTTCTTTGGTCGACCATGGCAAGGCCTGTTCTGAGTGGATCCTGTCCTGTTAAACCACTGTATGGTCTTGGCCACCGTGCTGCAGCTCAGTGTCAGGGTCTTGGCAATCTTCTTATAGCCTAGGCCATCTTTATGTAGAGCAACAATTTTTTTTTCAGATCCTCAGAGAGTTCTTTGCCATGACTGAGCGTGAGAGCGATGACACCAAATTTATCACACCTGCTCCCCATTCACACCTGAGACCTTGTAACACTAACAAGTCACATGACACTAGGGAGGGAAAATGGCTAATTGGGCCCAATTTGGACATTTTCATTTAGGGGTGTATTCACTTTTGTTGCCAGCGGTTTAAACATTAATAGCTGTGTGTTGAGTTATTTTGAGGGGATAGAAAATTTACACTGTTACACAAGCTGTTACAAAAATGTGAGGGGTGTACTCACTTTTGTGATATACTGTATATACACACATTATATATATATACACACATACATATATATATATATATATATATATATACACATACACACACACACACACACACACACACACACACATACATGCATACATACATATAAATATATGGATTTATATTCTAGATTGGTGAAATACTCTTTCTTTTCATTTTACTTTTTGTGACTCTTTTCTTGACTAGCATCTTGACAAGCATTTCTCTTATACATTATATTTATATATTATATATATAAAATTACACACACACTTAACCAGTTAGCTATAGCTTTAGCCCTCCTGATCAGGTAAGCATTATGCAAAAAGGGAGAACTAGCAAGTGAAAATCTTACTGTGGTGTAAATACTGGTTAATCTCTCTTTGAATTTTCTTTTAACTTTCCTTATTTAGGGTCATGAACTTATATGCAAATGTTTCTTCTTGTGGCTTGTTTTGGACAAGCCATAATAAAGGTTTACTGTTTTAAGCTGTTTATATAATAATAATTTATATAGCGCTTTTTACAATGGTACATTGTCTCAAAGCAGCTTTTACAGAAATATCAATTTTACATTTTACAAGCAACTTACTAATGAGACCACATTCACACACCAATGGTAGCAGAGCTGCCATGCAAGGTGCTAGCTTGCCATTGGGGGCAACTTAGGGTTCAGTGTCTTGCCCAAGGACACTTCGGCATGGGATCACCCGGGCCGGGATTCGAACCGCCAACCCCACGGTTGGTGGATTAGTGGACAACCCGCTCTACCGACTGAGCCACAGCCGCCCTAAATATGCGTGTTTATATTGTGGAAGTCATTTTGACGCATAACATAATGGATGTAACTTTTTCCCCAACATAATAGGAGGGTTAATCTATGCCATATGATCTTATATCAATATATAAAAGTGTGGCTTTGTTTACATAATAATAAATTCCTAAAAGAGGTCCATGTAACAAAAGTTTAAGAGTTTGAATCCTGATACTGCCAAGCTGCCATTGTTGGTCCCATGAGTAAGGCCCTTAACTTGCAAATTTTTATAAAAGCATCTGTAAAATGAATAAATGTAAACATAAATGTAGGTCACAGGTGATGAGAGAGGAGGAGTGAATGAGAGAGTTGCCAGTGGTGGAGCATCACCAGGTTCCAACATGTGATCAAACCCCCAACCCTGGAGGTGCGAGGCAAACATGCTAACCACTAAGCCCCTCTAAGTTACCAATATTAATGATATAATCTAAAGTATTATACAAATTACTCGCTTTCAATAATTTTCTAATATCTGACCATATGTTAATGTATGGCATTCATTAACTGTCTGTATTACCATCCGGTGAAAGTCGGACCACCAAGCACTTGGTTATCTCATTTTATTTCAATGATTATTGCTGAGAAATTTTTATCTGCTTAAAAATCAGAACAGACTGGTGCATTTCCCCTCATATCATTTTTATCTTTCTCCTCATATAATCATCAGAATACTCATATTCCATTATTTTATATCGTTTCTCTCTATTTTTCCATCGATAATTTCATGTGCCTTGGTTTTCACCTATGTGTATGTGTCCACTAATTGTGTTGGAAAAGTAAATTAGATCTGTATGAACTGGTGCACCTAGTCAAACCATTATAAAGTAAATCAAACATCAGAAATGCTTTCATGCCAATGGCAGCAGTAACTGTTACTCAGATTCCTCTTTGTCACTGCCTCACTTTATCTCTTTCTTTCTCTCTTTTCAGAAAAGAATAATCTAAATGACTGCCACATCAACATTGGGAGCTTGCCAGAATATGAGGGAAGAAAGCTTGGGAGGGGGAAAAAATATCCAGAAAGGGTGGAGTAAATGGGATGTCCCAGGGTCGAACTCAAGAATAGGGGAGTGGAAAAAGGCAGACACATGCCTCGCAGCTGATTTCTATTGAGAGAGAGAGAGAGAGAGAGAGAGAGAGAGAGAGAGAGAGAGAAAAATACCTCAAAGACAAAAGGATCAAAATGTCTTCCATTTTGTTTCTCCATAAGTGTGTCTTTCCGAGGTTTTATAATGAACTGTGTTGAGCACTTAGTAAACAGTTCACAAACACGGAGGATTGCTCATATTCAGTATCATTGGTCACGTTTTTCTTTCTGACCGAATGAGAGACTCGTTCGTGTCATCACGTTGAAGGAGAGATTGAGATGATGACTCATTTCTGTTGCCCTTAATCAAAAACATGCATTGTCTGTATTAAAGTTAACTACAGTTATGAGTTAGTTATTTACAATCAAGAACCCACTTTTATATGAAACTCCAAGTGAAATAAATATTGATAAGAAAACACAAAACACTTAAAAAACTGAATTATAACCCACCATTCTCAGCTTTGGCATTACATTTATCAGTTCAAATACAATACAAACAGCAAATTCATGTCAAATACTGTTCACTGACACGTTGCAATTGACCAAAGGAATGCAAACACACATTCTGTAGTTATTTTGCAAGCAAAGAGAACTGTATATAAACTTTTTTTTATTCCAAAATGAAATACTTATACATGAATATAACAGGACAGACTGGAGAGCGTTTTGAGAAACATGGTAGCAAGGGCAGCACAGGCTAGCAGGAGGAAGGAACTGTTTCAGTAAGCATAGTGTCTCCCTCCATTACACACATTTCATGTCATGCTAAGTGCTGTCCAAACATTGACCTGTTGTGACGTGCTAAAAGCCATTTTGTGAGCCCTTGCAAGTGATACCATTCTTCCTCACAAACAGGAGAGGGGGATAGAGCTTAGCTCCACATAGATAGACTCTCTGGAAAGAGAAATAAAAGATGGTGAGAGAGAGAGAGAGAGAGAGAGAGAGAGAGAGAGAGAGAGAACTGGACATGGATCGGGTCTTCTAAATGATGTTAGCAGATGTGAGAGAAACTGACAGTGATGTGTTTGGAAAGACTAAGAAATTCAGTCTGTGTGTGCGCACACACGTTCATCGTGAGAGAGACATTCAAAGAGAAATATAAAGCTTTAGCAATAAATATTAAGTTTGTTGTCTCACATTTAATGTACTTTTACCTATACTCTGATACATAGAATATAGTATAGGCTACATTATATAGGCCTGCTGTAGACTGTATTAACGGTTAGCACTTTTTTCGAGTCCCATCTCTACTGTGTGTGCGTGGATGTGCTTACAGAGTTTCTTCTGGGTACTCCAGTTTCCTCCACCACTCCAAAGACATGCACAGTACTGTATAACTAAGGTCTTATATAACCTACTTTTAAATAACTAAAACAGTAATGTAAATATTACAGGTCTATGTTGGCTAGCCCAGTGGTTCCCAAATCTTTCCAGGGCAAGGCCCCCCAAATGGCATTAACATTTGACCGAGGCCCCCTTTTTGCAAGATGTCTTTACTCATTTATTTACTCATTTATTCATTTAGCAGACACTTTTATCCAAAGCGACTTACAAATGAGAGCACACTCACACACCAATGGTAGCAGAGCCGCATGCAAGGTGCTAGCTTGCCATCGGGGGCAACTTAGGGTTCAGTGTCTTGCCCAAGGACACTTTGGCATGGGATCACCCGGGCAGGGATTCGAATTGCCAACCATACGATTAATGGATTAGTGGACAACCCGCTCTACCGACTGAGCCACAGCTGCGTCTTTAAAACACACTTCTGAATATATCTCCCTTTTTATTAATAATTACATCTTACATGTTTACATTACATTAGGAATTGATTGTGTGTGTGTGTGGTTGTCTGAGAGTGAGAATATTTTTTCAGACAAAATTGTTGAGGCCCCCCTGGCGCCCCCTGGCGGCCCCCACTTTGAAAACCACTGGGCTAGCCAACACATAGGTCCTAAAGTGCTTATTGTTAAAGATTTTGGCATTGTGAGACAGCAAACTTTGCAGTAGTATAATTTTACTTTGAAGTTATTTAAATAGCCATGTGTCTGTAATTATATCTATACACATTTTGACCACCTGAATGATTAGACTTTCCAGTTTCCCACCCTTCTTTGACCTCTTACTAGGGACTCCAGTCAAACAGCAGGATCCAGCCCATTCTCCACAAACTTGGTACACAACATGCTACTTAAATATCTCCCTCTCTTCCTCTCTAGCCTCAGTATTTTAGTTTACCTCTTTGCCTGTCCCTACCTGTCTGCAGCATAACTCGAGTTCTTCATTCAGTAGCATGTTCTCCTTTCAGGAAGAGGTTTTACACCAAATATCTGCAGACTTTTCAAATACAATACCTGGTCAAATCCAAGTGTACGTTCTGCTTTATCATCTGCACAGTCAAAACAAAGAGAACGTTTATTTAGAAATGCCAAATACATATGGAAGTCTATAAACCAGTACAAGATGGATATTTTTTCCAAATCGGATAAATGCACACAGGCACAATGATTTCTTCAGGATGAGATTTTGAGCCTTGCTAAATGTTAAACAAATGAGAAGGTGAAAAAAAGAGAAGGGATTATAACAAAGATGAATAATGAAAAACATGGAATAGATACCTAACCTACTTATTAAAAAATAAATAAATAAAATAAATTAAAAAAAACACTTACACCTCTACTCTGCGCACGTTGCTTCTTCTAGTACTCAATTAATGGATCTTGTATAGCAGCATTACATATATTGTTCTCTGCTTGATATCACTTTGCTTGTATCTCTCATTTTTAAGTCGCTTTGGATAAAAGCATCTGCCAAGTGAATAAATGTAAATGTAAATACAGATACAGGATTTACTTTAAGACCAATAAAACATAAGTAACAAATAATAGAAAACTAAACTGAATAAAAGTAAACTAAATAATTGAAGCAATAGTATATAAAAACCCACACAATTAGTTTCTATTTAGTGTTTAAGGGTCCAAAAACCTCAGGTGTGCCGGAACAGAATTTCAGAACTTGGTGCAGTGACTAAGGTCCCTTCATTTTTTACTGGAGTATTGCTGTGATCAGAGTTACCTGGCAGGTCCATATCTATTAAAGTCAGTTCAATTGATTATATAGTGCAATGTTTCAGAAATCCATATTTAGATCTAGCAACCCAGAGGCAACATTAGCCAGGAACCCTTCTTTAAATGACATGACAAAGAAAACTTGAACGGAAATAGACTTAAAACGGAACCTATCCTCTTCTGGGTGACACTGGATAATAGGGTTTTGTTTATTATAGTATAATGTCATATTGAGGGAGGCACGGTGGCTTAGTGGTTAGTTTGCTTTGCACCACTTGGGGTTGGTGGTCCGAATCCCACCTCCACTTAGTGTTTGCATGTTCTCCCCATGCTTCTGGGGTTTCCCCATGTGTTGTAGGCTGATTGGCATCTCTAAATCATCCATAATGTGTGTGCACAATTGTGCCCTGCGATGGGCTGTGTGCCCCTGCCTTGTGCCCAAAGTTATGTCCCTGGGCTAATGTAAAATGGATGGATTGACTGTCTTATTGAGAACAGACAAACCATGCTTAATGTGTTGAAAATATACAGTGTGTTCTGCATGACTATATTGTTAATAAGAGTCCTAGGATAAGCAAAGACAGTATTTTTAATCTAGAATTCTTGCTAAGATAGAGGGCAGAAAGGTGATGGAAACAACTTTCAAACAAATTTTAAAAAGCTATGAGCAACTGATGAGGGGTGATCTCTCGTAGAGTTCCTGGCAGCAGCATTACGAGAAAAAAGATCTTTACTTTTATTTGAAAACATCAAAGACAACACATAGGGACATGAAGGGACATAGTACATAATATTTATTATACTTTGTCCACTAAAAAAGGATTGCATCAAGAAGGAAACTCCAGCAATAGCCATGCTCTTTCCACTTTCTACATGTATTTCAGCTGCTATATAGTAGGTAAATACATGGTTTCGGATGCAGCCCATGACTTCAAGCCATCGTCCATTTGCACGTATAGCATGACAAATAATTAACTGCACTTGAATCTTTCCTAAAATTAAAAATGAAACACTCAAAACTGTATACAGTACCATAACGAAGACCAACTGTATGTTTATACGTGATATTCTGGAGGGAACGTCGGACGACGTGGCGCGGTGACGTACAGTGCCTTGCGAAAGTATTCGGCCCCCTTGAACTGTTCGACCTTTTGCCACATTTCAGGCCTCAAACATAAAGATATAAAACTG
>JAFFST010035861.1:62851-76936 GCA_022414735.1 Noturus placidus
TTGCATTTTGTGTTTACTTGTGTTGTCCTTGACTATTGTTTAAATTGGTTTGATGTTCCGAAACACTTAAGTGTGACAAACATGCAAAGGAACAAGAAATGAGGAAGGGGGCAAACACTTTTTCACACCACTGTATGTATGCTGAGATGCTTTTCTTCTCACTACGATTGTAATGAGTGCATATTCGAGTTACCGTAGACTTCCTGTGAGCTCAATCAAGTCTTTCTTGTCTGATCTCTCTCATCAGCAAGGTATTTCGGCCTGCAGACCCTCTGCACACAGGGTGTTTTTTGTGTTTTGCACCATTCTGTGTAAACTCTACAGAATATTGTGTGTGAAATTCCCAGGAGATCAGCAGTTACTGAAATAATCAAACCAGCCCATCTGGTACCAGCAACAATGTCACAGAGATCACATTTTGATTTTCTTTCTTCAATCTGATGTTTGATGTGAACATTAACTGAAACTCTTGACCTGTATCTACATGATTTCATGCATGTTGCCACATGATTGACTGATTGGATTAAAAGCATAAATGGGCAGGTGTACAGGTGTTCCTATTAAAGTGGACGGTGAGTGTATTTTTCCTTAGGAAATGCTCGCTTAGAGGCTCAGTGACGACAGTGATTCTCAGCCTTGTTTAGCATTTACATTTCTACTCACTAAAGAGTCTCCTCTGTGGTCAAAGTATCTGGCCCCACAGGTAAATAAACTCGCATCCCAAAGACAAACTGAAAGCAGCAAGCCTCAGACACGTTGTTTTCTCTCCAAACAATTTAACTTTGAATGTTTCTGCTTTACACAACTTCCCTTTTTCATGTAGAAAAACAGCACGGTTTCCAATTTCTACAGTTTTGGTCAGTCTTCCAACTGGGCTGTCTGCTCTCCCTTTATTTCCGTTTCTGTTCTCCCTTTCTTACAACCAGAAAGCAATAAAATTATTTATGTATTATTTATACTATAACACGCAAATTTGTAAATTGCTAACAAAGATTCAGATCTAGAATGTGAGCATGTTTCTCTGCTATTTGTACTTTTCTGTTGAAACGGTTTGTCCAGTTTTTTTTGTGGGTTCCAGAGCGAGGTGGTGTACATACACACCATGAGCAAAGTAGAGCAGACACCTATGATGAATCTCATTACTCTTACTTGATACTGACCTATTCACAGTGTCTTTAAAACATCTATAATGTTCAAATAATCCAAACAATGATTGAGCAGAGAAAACATTTCCTCATTGTTATATACATGTGCAAAACTAGAAAAATGATCCTTCTCTCTATTGTCTCATGCACTTTTTTTTTTTAATGTATTTTAAATTGTAGATTTTCAGCTTTAACCCATTTTATAGTTTTAGAACATACCACACTTGCTTTTCTTGGCTGATGATAGATAGATGGATATGAATTAAAATTAGCATTTCATTAATATGGGAGAGTAGGAAGTAAAAAGTAAATCACTCAAAATAAATATTCAATCACTCCACAACAATTGTCAAGTGTTTAAAAAAAATACATTTAATGCCTTGTTAAATGATGTCGAATTAAATATTGTCACTGGTTAATGTACTATGTAGACTGTTCAGTATTTTTAATAAAATATTTAAAACCACATTTACAATTACACATTGGAATCAATATGCTAGGCATATATGCACATAGTGAAGAACAATTGCACAGAATTCCAATAAGACTTAAAAAGAAAATTGCTTTATTGCTTGAAAAATTATCCAGGAAAAGTTAATTCCTGCTATCAGTAAAAAGAATGTCAGGAACCCTGAAGCACCCTAATGATCCACATATCTGGCTCATATTTAGTGGATTACTAGCAAAAATAACCTTAAGTAGCATAACTACATTGAGCCATGTATACAATGTATGTGTTACTACTCAGTTTTTTTTTTTAATAATGCTAAGTTTGATTTAAAAATAAATAAATAAAAATGATTTAGAATTGAAATAATTTTAAAATGCCAGAATTGTACTGCTGAAAGATCCATCTACAGCCACGTGTCCTAGCAGAGGCAATCACTTTTATGTTCTCATTAGAATTCACAGTACCATCAATCTACATAATAATCCACAATGCATAAATGACCCACCACTTTCAATATGAAAATTAGATCTTTGTTTCATCTAACCACAGCGTGTGATTCAAATAGCAGTTATGATGAAGCTTGGTGAGGTTTAGGCACTGCATGTTGTAACTTACTCTATAAATGACATCTTTTGTGTATGTCTTTTGATACAGTCTGTTGCTGAGATAGTGGATTATGAAACTCTGAGCTAATCTGTGGAATTCCTTTCTGGTCTTTAGGTTGTTGAAGAGGGTTAAGTAGTATTTCCAATTGCTTGAATGGAAGGGGAGGGGGGGGATCACATTGATTGTAACTTTGTGTAATTTTGTTTGCTGACTGACACAAAGCAACAACAATGCATTATGTTTTTGTCCATGTACTTGTTTATGATGAAAATGATTCAATCTTCACGTTTCCACACTTGAAAAGGAATCAAATGTTCTGTATCACCAGCTTGTGGACATTCATGAGTCGTTGCTGCTCTCTAGTGGTGAGAGGTCTCAACCTTTACATTTAATAACCTGGCACATGAACTATTACAGCAAAGAATAATAAATAACAAACATCAGGATGCATGATTAGTTCATTAGATGCTCAAATTATACCAATTGATCGCTTATATTTTGAAGAACCAATCACAGAACATATAATTTAACACGCTTGCCTGACAGCTCTGGGTTTGGGGGTTCGATCGCTGCCCTCCGCCCTGTATGCGATGAGATTGTATGTTCTCTCTGTGCTCCAAGGGCTTCCTCAGAGTACTCCAGTTTCCTCCCCCAGTCCAAAGACATGCGCTCTAGGCTCATTGGCATCTCTAAATTATCTGTAGCTTGTGAATGGGTGTGCAAGTGTGTGTGCGATTGTGTCCTGTGATAGGTTGGCAGCCCGTCCATAGTGTCCCCCACCTTGTGCCCCGAGTTCCCTGGGATAGACTCCAAGGCTCCCTGCAACCCTGGAGAAGCGGTACAGAAAATGAATGGATGTACACTATACGGTTAGAAGGTTTCCCAAACTGCTGCCACAAAGTTGGATGCAAACAATAGTATAGGATGTGTTTGCATGCTGTAGCAGTAGTTTCTCTTCACTGGAACCAAGTGGCTCAAACATGTTCCAGCATGACAACACGTGCTCTGTGAAGACATGCTTTGTCAAGGTGTGGAAGAACTTGAGCGGCCTGCACAGAGCCCTGACCTCAACCTCACTGAACACCTTTGAGATGAACCAGAACTCCAAATGCACCCCAGGCATCGCATGACCTCAGTAATGCTCTTGTGGCTGAATGAGCAAAATTAATTTTAGGAAATCTTGTTGAATCATGCAAATTAACATGAGTATAATTTAGACTGTGTGAAAATTGTGTAATTTTTGCTTTTATAGTATTGCATTATTAATATACTATATTTTATTTATCATAAACATCAAAATATATTAAGATAGGATTACATAAATCCAATATGAATGGATTATATTTATGGCATTTGGCAGACACCCCTATCCAGAGCTACTTACATTTATCTCATTTTATACAACTGTTGAGAGTTCAGGGCCTTGCTCAAGGGCCCAGCAGTGGCATGAGGCAGTGCTGGGATTTGAACTCATGACTGTCCAATCAGAAGTCCAATGTCTTAACCACTGAGCTTCCACTTCCATGGAATAACCTCGTTTGTCATGATCTCATAATCAAACTATATAATCTCATTGAAACAATTGAGACAGTTGTAAAATTGAAAAAACACCAACTTGTCTTTTTCCACTCTTCACCTGTCCAGCTTGGATTATCCTGTGCCAACTGTAGCCTCCGATTCTTGTTCTTGACTGACCAGAGTAACAACCCGATGTGGTCTTCTGCTGTTGTAGCCCATCCACCTCAAGCTTCAACATGTCGTGCTTTCTGATATGCTTTTCTGCTCACCACGGTTGTAAAGAAGGGTTATTTTAGTTGCTGTTAACTTTAACCAGTCGGGGCCGTTCTCCTCTGATCTTTCTCATCAATGTGGAGTTTCTACCTTTTTTTGTTTTTCACATCATTCAGTGTAAACTCTATAGATTTCTGTTGATTAAAAAAACCTCGAGAAAACTAGTTTTGAAAACTAGTATATAAATGAGCAGGTTTGAGAACCCAACTATAATTTCTTCTGGAGTTAGCAGGCTTAAATCAAAGTGGATACCAAGCACAATATTTGTTTTTGTGAATTCATTTAAATAATTATTTTAGGCACACGTCAATACTTGCCGTTCTTAAAATATACTGGTTAAAATGTTTCCACATTTCAACAACTGCAGGTTTCTGTAGATTAATTCGGTATAAAATCAAGAAAATTAGATCCTATCTCACCAAACAGGCTACATGGCTACTAGTCCAGGCTCTTGTCATATCAAAACTCACTACTCGGGCCTCCCAGCAAGCTCCATCAAACCCCTTCAGATGATTCAGAATGCAGCAGCATGCCTAGTCTTCAACCATCCCAAAAGAATCCATGTCACACGCTTCATCTCCCTCCACTGGCTTCCTGTAGCCACCCGCATCAAATTCAAGGTCTTGATGCTCACGTACAAGACCTTGTCTGGAACAGCACCCTCCTACCTCAACTCTCTCCTGAAGGCTTACGTTCCCACATGCGATCTGCGATCAATTAATGAACGACACTTAGTAGTTCCTACTCAGTGTGGCTCAAGGTCCCTTTCCAGAATCTTCACAGTATCGGTCCCTCAGTGGTGGAATATTTATTATTATATAATTACTGGCTCTTACACCTCTACACCATGCACTTTGCTTCTCTAGAACTCAATTATAGATCTTGTACGGTAGCAGTACTTGTATTGTTCTCCGCTTGATATATCGCTTTGCTCGCATTTCCTCATTTGTAAGTCACTTTGGATAAAAGCATCTGCTAAATGAATAAATTTAAATGTACTGATTAAAAACGTCTTAGAAACAGCATGTCTTCTTTGACTGCATAACATCCATTTCACCAGTGTGTTACCAATACATGCTTTGAACGAAGCTTTGGTGTGCACCAGCCGAACTTGTTAAGTGATTCAAAGATTTCAACTTAAAGATTTTCTGACACAAAAGACACAAAGCAAACAACCTATAACTATAGTTTTCATTCCCAAAAAACATTTCTTTTTCCATAATTAAAAACAGTATAAACAGTTCCAGTATCAAACTGTATATTAATTTGTTCATACATTTAACCCTGTTAAACATGCAAGTAAATTTCATTTCATTTCAAAAAAGAATTCAAATGAAACCTTAAGACGTTTTACTGAACACACACACACACACCACTTCATAACACTAGCACACAAATGTGCGAAGCCTTGCTCCAAAACATTCGCTAAATAATTAAAGTAAAACTATCTAAAATACAGAAAATTTTATGCTAGAAAACTTCAGGGATGTGTGTACGGGCTCCATGATGCCTTAAGGCCAAATAAAATGTCTGATTTTTCTGTTTCATGACTTCATGATGCTTGTACATAGTCTCTGATTATCTCCAGTTTCCCATGTGAAACCTCACACACAATAAGATACAGCACTTTAACCCGATGTTCCTGTGGGAAGGAAATTCAGGAAAATGCTGAGGGGAAAAAAAGAAACCCTAGGATAGAGGTACACCACAATACATTAATGTAAACCTATTAAGTACATTTTCTCTAACCCAAATTTTAAATTCAGCTGTATTTTACAATAATGCTTTGTAATCTGAGATTTACATTACTGACCATCCTGATAATCAGACTTTGTAATGTTGTTGAACAAATTAGTGACGTAAGTGATTGTCAAACCTAAGAAACCAATAAGTCTGTCATAACTGGATGCCTTAACCATTTAATATCAAAATAATTTTAAAAAATCAGAATAAAATCTTAAATTTCATAATCCACAAAGGGTGAACAGTTCCACAGTGTACGATTGACACGATCTGCTACAGCATATACTGTAAACATTTTTTATGAGGAATTTTAATGACTTGTATTTTAATAATAATATTTTGTGTATTTAATATATAATATTAATAATATATTTCCAGGTGAAAGTCCTGTATAATATCCTGTACACCTCGAGTGTAACAGCAGGACTGCCAGAATGGACGTCCTTCACCTAAAATCAAATCAGAATGAAAACTAGCAAACAAGTAGGAAGCCACTCTCAGTAACCCCAAGTTTTAAAAATAATGCTATACATCAGGGTCATGTGAAAGGCACACAGGCATGCCTATGCTGAAATCCAGGGTGTGAAATGCAGTGGGAGGTGTTTAAGACCCAGCGGGCGCCTGCTGGATAGATGCATCACTCTCGGAGTTTTGGCAGAACGAGTCTGGAAGTTGCTTGGCATACTCAACTAGCTCGTATGACTCCCGTATATCTGACAGACCGAACCAGAACACGACCCAGGGGCCGTTTACGAAGCTGCCATCACAGTGCTTGAAGTACCTGAGGAATAATAATTGGGATGTGAGAGCGAATGAGAAGATGGATAGCTACGGCTGGTATCTGTTTATGCTGGAGTGCAGATTAAACAGAAGAGTAAAAGTAAGAAAAGAAAAAAAAAAAAAAATACAGGAACATTTTAACAAAAATTCTATTCTAGTTCAGTTTACTCACAATGTGGATACAAACTCAACAGTAGGGCATCTTTAAACAACGTGTTGCTATAGCAAATTTATAATCATTCAGTAAATCAGAGACTGTTCCCACTCTCAGAAATAAAGGTACCAGATGGTATTTTCTCTGTCACTGGGGTGTTACCATCAAGGGTACATCTTCTGTACTGTTTGGCTCAACGGTTACAACTCTGGGTAACTGATCAGACGGTCAGGGGTACCACAGTTGGACCCTTGAGCAAGGCCCTTAACCCTTTCTGTCCAACTTCCTAACAAGCTGGGATATGTGAAGAAAAGAATTTCTCTGTGCTCTAATGTATATGTGACAAATAAAGGCTTCTTCTTTCACAGAAGATACTTCTACATGAGAAGGTGCATGTTACGTAACTTTAATTAGCTTTCAGAGTAAAAGCTTTAAAAAGTATATCAGTGGTCCTTAAGACCCAAATATGTACAAATATGTGTGTGTGCCTGGTGCACTGTAATGGGCCCCTGCGTCATCTAGGACATTTTGGGAACAGCACAGAGATTGTTAACTAAAACAATGTTTCCAAAATGTTATAAAATGGTTCCCAAAAATAACCAAAAGGTGAGTAAAATTCTGTGTTTGCTGGATTAACAATTAACTCTCAAATAACTCTGACTATAGTTGATTAAAATGTTATTTTATACTAGTATAAATGAGTAAACAAAGCATAAATTAGGCATCACAGTGGCAAACCTTACAGCTCCTGCGTCCCTGGTTCGATACTGAGCTCAGGTTACTGTCTGTGTAGTTTCAAATGTTCTCCCCATGGCTGTATGGGTTTCTTCTGGGTTCTCTGGTTTCCTCCCACCTCCCAAAAATATGCAGTTAAGCAGACTGACTACACTAAAATGCTCATGTGTGTGAACCACTGCATCCCTAACCAGGGTACAGCGATTACTGTAAGTGAATGAATTTAAAAGGGATGGATGGATGGACGGACACATGTTAGTTTCACATGTACATACTACAGTTACAGAAAAGGCATCCTTGATGGTACCACCCCAAAGACAAGGAAAGGTACAGTTTGGTAGTTTGGGTGTGCGTGTTTGTGTTCTGACTCACCAAGGGTTGATATGATTGCTCACACGGGATCTCCAGAAAAGCCTGGTCAGGTCCTGGCGAATACACTCCCACAGGATCTGACTGGTGCCTTGCCCCTGTTTACTGTCACTCACCACAAATTTATCCAAATACAGAATCCCACTGCTGACCGGCTCTGTGGTGATGATAGCTGCTGCACTGTACCTGAGGGGCAGGAAGTTCACAACACAGTACTACTCACACAATTCATCCTACTACATAAAGTTCTTTTCCTGACTAAAGGACACACTGCTTTACTTGTGTGTACAGCATATTTGAATAAAAGTCTGAGGATGCAAAAAAAGGTAAATGGTACCCTTCTGACAGATAGATGGAATGAAGTCTGTCCTTAAGAGAGCTGATGTAGTCTTCCTTTATTGTCTTCCCAAAAGATTGGTCAATCAGAGCCAGGAGACGGTCCAGGTCTATGTCCTCAAGGCTGCTGTACCTGACAGAAAGTGACAATCCTCTCGTAAAATGTCAACAGTGTCCTCTAAGGTCAGGCTCATCTAGTCCCGAATACATTTACTTAACTATGTATACAGTCATGTAGAAAATAAATACAACCCAAAGAGGTTGTTTTTTTTTTTGACATATTTGAACAAACATTTGATCCTCTTTGAAACAGTGCCTATTAATAAAGGTGATACACTATCAAATGACACATAAAACTGACATTTTGGCATTTAAATGAGCAAAAAAAAAACAGATCAGTCACATGGAAAAATAAGTATACCCCTCCATTTAGAACACCTTCAAATCCATAAAATTAGAATCAAGTGTTCAGGATTGGGTGCCAGTGATCAGAGCCTGCTTACGGAGTGTAGATTGAACTTGTCTTATTTATAACCCTCTCATATCTAGTGTTCCCTTTGCTACTGTGGTGTGTGGTTTTATCATGCCAAGATCTAAAGATAAAAATGGGATGTACATAGGCTGAAAAAGTAGGCTGTTGATATCTACGAATCTGGCAAAGGATTGAAAAAGATCTCAAAATTATTTATACATCATTCCACTGTAAAGAAAATGCCATCTACAAATGGCACAGATTTCGAACAACTGCCAATTGGTCCAGGACTGGCCGTCCCAGCAAATTCAGCCCAAGAGCAAATGCAAAAATTTGTCTGATGCAAAAAGAAGTCTTCAAGAACCTGAAAAATTTCATCACAGGATCTGCTAGTAAGTCTTGTAACTATTGGTGTCAAAGTGCATGCATCTACAATCAGAAAGAGATTGCACAAATTTGACCTGAATGGGAGGCGTGCCAGGAAAAAGACTTTGCAAGATTATAGTTTGCCAACGAGCATATAGACAAAGAGCAGGCCTTTTTGGTATAATGTCCTCTGGACAGATGAATCATAGATAGAATTGTTTGGCCACAGTAACAGCAAACATGTTTGGTGCAGACCAGTCAGCTTTTCAGGAGAAGCACGTCATACCAACTGTGAAGCACGGTGGTGGAAATGTTATGGTTTGGGGTTGCTTTACTGCCTCAGGGACTGGACAGCTTGCATTCATTGATTCAACTATGAATTCTGCATCATATCAAAGAGTGCTTGAAAATAATGTGTGGCCATCTGTCCGAAAATTTAAGTTGTACCAAAAGTGGACCTTTCAACAAGATAATGATCATGAAGCACACGAGCAAATCCACTAAGGAATGGCTCAAAAAGAAGAACTGAAGGATCATGGAATGGCCCAGTCAAAGCCTGGATTTGAATCCCATTGAAATGTTGTGGGGGGGATTTGAAATGGGCAGTACATGCAAGAAAACACCCAAACATCTTGCAACTGAAAGAATATTGCATGGAAGAGTGGTCACAAATTCCAGCAAGCCCAGTGGACAATTATACAAAACTCCTACAACAAGTTATTTCTGCTAAAAGAGGGAATACTAACTTCTGAGACCAAAGGTGTACTTAGTTTTTCCGCAGATGAATCTCACACTTATTGATATTTCTGTGATTAAATGATAAAAAAGCTAATGCTCCTTGTGGTTTTGTTCAAGCATATCAACTTCATTAATAAGCACTGTTTCAAAGATGAGCAAATGTTTGCTTGTCCAAATACATGGGGTGTACTTATTTTTCCTACATGACTGTACATTCAGAAAATACCGACACCACACAGATGTTGAGAAATACTATGATTCACTATTACAGGTTTTCACAAGGTTTTGTAAATTAAAACAAAATGAATTATCACTCGTGTTAAGACCAGATGCAACGATGCTTGAAATTGTTTTCACTGATTAAAGTTTAAGTGGGCGGACCTGACTTGAGAAGGGCCACCACTATCTATACTAAGCCCCACAGCTGACAGTTTGACTTAATGACAAATGAATTGTCCATAGAGGATAGCGTTTCTGCACTGATCTGTAGAAGAGAATTGCAACTTTGAAGAACACTCTAGTCTATATTATTCTTAAATGGGAAATGTATTTTTTAGCACAAAGAACTCTTGAGATCCTGCTTGGAGATCGGAGAACCTAAAAGACAACAGAAAGAAGCCATTCCTCAGTAAAAATCACATGACTTGATTGCTTGGATTTTACCACAGGGCACCAAATGGCATCTCAAGCCAAAAGAAACAAGATTCCAATGGTCTGATTAAACCTAAATGACTCTTTGCCCTGAATTCCATGTGGAAGAAACCAGGCACCAAATCCATCTCTACATGACAGCTGCTAGTGGACCAAAGCACAGACACTTTTAGGCAAATCATAGTCAAAACATCTCTGGACAGACCTAAAAACAATGTTCCCCATCCAATCTGACAGTACTCAAGAGGAAGATCCCCAAATTCAACTTTGTCAAGCTTGTAGCATCAAACCCACAAAGACTGCCAAAGTGCTTCAACAAAGTAATGAGTAAAATGGTCTGAATACTTATGACACTATTAGGATTTCCTCTTAGAATAAATTTACAAAACATGTTTATACTTGAAAATCTGTTTATGCTTGGATTTAGTGGGTTCCAATTGAACAGGTTTTGCACAAATTATTATGCTTAATAAAAAGATCATATACAATTGTCTATTTAAATTTAGAAAACAATATTTAGGCTAACGTAGTAATACTAAATCTTAATTAAAATGAATCAAATTAAAACCACATACTTGTGAATGGGATCTCCATTTTTGAACAAGGTGCCAGAACCTGTAAAAGATAAAATGGCATTTTCAATGAACTATAACTCAAACCACTTCAGCAAAAGCATATCAGATATGCTCTTCAATGCATGCACGTAAGACCTGACATTCCAAAGCCTTGTTTTTAAGGGTTTCAAAATAAGGGTTCAATACTGCTACTAAATGAAGCAACTTTACTGGGAAGTCATGTATTTATAAATAAATAAATAATTAAATAAATAAAAGAGAGGGGAGAAAAAAATGGATGGAGGTCAAGCAGCTCACTGCTACAACTGAGAGTTGCTGACCTTTCCCTTTCCTCTAAAAATAGCCAGTTCAGTTCCAGCATATCTGTTACAGTTCACTCAGTGCACATTATATGGAATTACACTGAGACATTACTGGCATATTAGTCCTCATTTCCTAGTATGATTAATACCATAGTAATTCTTACGAATTTAATACCTTAAATGTATTTGAGAAATTTTACAGTGGCTATCAAAATTATTCAACCCTCATAGTAAATCATGTTTATTGTCAAAATGTACAGACTTTCAGCTGTTTTCAATGAACAAATCAAACAAAAGCAATTGAAATTCTTCTACACAACAAATGCTTCAAGTGGTTTCCCCAAATTCAACTGAAAATGCATCTTATAATGATTTCTCCAGTTTCAAAATTATTCGACCCCTTCATGGCAAGCATCTTTAGTACATAGTAGAGCACCTTATTGCTGTTGTTATGACCTGCTCCAAACAACATGCACAGCATCTTGCAGCGTTCCTGAGGAATCTTAGTCCATTCCTCATGAGCAATGACCTCCAGTTCAGAAATATTCTTGGGTTTGAGTAGCAACCCAGTAAACATTTAAATGCGGCCGACAAAATGAACTTTGAACCTGCATTCTACGTTAAACTCATTTGGTGGAATTGGAAGATTAAGAAAAAAGCTAGCTTCCGTTATATCAAAATAAAAAAGGGGGCAAAACAAAGAAATAAACTTTAGTTCATTAGCAAACTGAAAATTTGAGTGAAAGTAAGGCATTAAAATAAGTGTGTGTGTGTGTGTGTATATATATATATATATATATATATATATATATACACACACAGTATATATATATATATATATAAATAAAAGACTAACTATGCTGTTTAATTCTGCTTTACCTTGCAACCAATAACATCCTAAAAAATGTACAAAAATGGCACTACTCTCGTAAATCTCTCAACAGGTTACTGATCTGCCTGGCTAAGAAAATGTGACTGTAAATTGTGTGTGTGTCTCACCTTTATGACTGAAGAGTTCGGTGAGCAGTGTGTTAGCTGAAGTGATGACTGCTGAGCTCTCTGGAGTGAGCTGGTTGAGGAGGTGAGCGATAGCAATGACCTGCCTGCGCTCTTGCACACACAGCCACTCAGCCGAGGACAGGAGTGGCAGGTCACTCGGCAGGGACACCGTACCCAGCACCTGAAACACACACACACACACACACACTGAATCAACATACTAAAAAAACTGCTCACGATGAAATAGCAGACAAGTATAAAGAGGCAGATTAGACAAGACATGGTCCTGCAATTTTCCTGCAAAGTTCACAGTGGTTCAGTAATAAAGGACAGTATAAACAGATCAAGTTGTTGACTGTGAGGTGATCACACCAACACACCTACCTTTAAATTCTGGTTACAGATACCCCCCCAGCTGTTCAGGAACATGACTTTGAGGGGCTGGAGTGCTCGAGAGATGGCTACGGTGACGTCAACTGAATTGAGGAGAGTGGAGCAGCCTGTTGGATCACAGCCAACAGGGCACACCAGAGGAATAGCACCACAGTCCAGACTCCACTGAAGCATGGTTGTGTCTACCACAATGGAGGCAGCACCACTAGAACACAGACAGAGCAACAACTGAAAACAAGTTACACATAAGCCTCAAAATATTACTTGCTCGTGATCCAAGCAGAATGTATATGCTTGTCTGTTCAGATGGTTTAAGAGGCATCTTGGTGAGTGTGCTGACGAACCTGCTGCAGTTTTGAGGCTCCTGAAGTCGCAACATTGACTCAGTACTGAAGAAAGGAATGACGCTAGCTGAGCTATACTGCAAGGCCTCTGCAAGAGCTTGGCAATATTTAATCAGTACAGTTCTGGAGTCAGAGGAAACCGGTCCATTTGGTACACAGTTTTCTTTCATCAGCTCAGGAGGAAGCTCCATTACCACCACGGTCTTCATATCCATGCGCTGCAGGAAGGACAAGCCGAACGCCAGGCTCTGCACCATCTCACAGCTCTTGAACACTGATGGGTCGATCTGAACACAGCCGATGAAATGTTATTCAAGTTCTGCAATCACAAAATCCTGGAGGGACTGATAAACATAAGGCAAAGTATTTAAACTAGCTTTTGTTAAGCAGCTAATGCTTGACTGAAGAGTTTGTCTTTTTGCATACACGGTTTCAGAATGCAAAACATGGAGTTGTACCCTGTTATTGTAATATAATCAGACCTCGGTGCATTGTACCGGTTACTGTATTACAATCAGACCTTGGTGCATTGTACCAGGTTATTGTATTATAAATCAGACCCCTGTGTTGTACCAGGTTATTGTATTATAAATCAGACCCCGGTGCGTTGTACCGGTTACTGTATTACAATCAGACCTTGGTGCATTGTACCAGGTTATTGTATTATAAATGAGACCCCGGTGCGTTGTACCCGGTTACTGTATTACAATCAGACCTTGGTGCATTGTACCAGGTTATTGTATTATAAATCAGACCCCGGTGCGTTGTACCGGTTACTGTATTACAATCAGACCCCGGTGCGTTGTACCAGTTACTGTATTACAATCAGACCGCGGTGCGTTGTACCAGGTTATTGTATTATAAATCAGACCCCGGTGCGTTGTACCGGTTACTGTATTACAATCAGACCCCGGTGCGTTGTACAGGTTACTGTATTAGAATCAGACCCCGGTGCGTTGTACCAGGTTACTGTATTATAAATCAGACCCCGGTGCGTTGTACCAGTTACTGTATTACAATCAGACCCCGGTGCGTTGTACCGGTTACTGTATTACAATCAGACCCCGGTGCGTTGTACCGGTTACTGTATTACAATCAGACCGCGGTGCGTTGTACCAGGTTATTGTATTATAAA